>VMDO01002822.1:0-137969 GCA_007922755.1 Pedetes capensis
GGGCTCGCCAGCGTGGCTGGAGCAAGGGGGGCAAGCCTCGGCCCTCACGTCAGCCCGTGGTAAGCCCGCTCACCTTGAACCCTGGGAAGCCGGGGATGCCGTGCGGGCCGGGGTCTCCTTGGTCTCCTTTCCTCCCGGGCTCCCCGTTGACCCCTGGAAAGCCCTTGGGTCCCGGCAGTCCGGGAAGCCCCCCGATGAACTGGTCGCCTTCCGCACATTTACAGTCCCCAGCATCACCTGCGGCGGGCGGGAGAGGATGCGTGGGTTAACCTCGGCTTGGAGTGGTCAGGGGAGAAGGCAGTGAGGAAGGCTGCCCAGAAGGAGGCCACGGGGGCAGGACGCTGCTCTGCGCTTCATATACACCATCTATTCTGCAGGGACCACCATACCCATTTCCCAGATGAGCAAAGTGAGGTGAATCCTAAGATTCACAGGGCTCCTTCAGTCTCCTCGGCTCCAGGATTCCACCCTGAATTTTACTGAAGAAACTAGGAGCTGGGACCCTTTAGGGAGGAATGGCAGAGCTGGGGGTTCTGCTGAGGATGAAATATGAGGCTGCGGGTCACCACCGCTGGGCCGGGGTGAGGGGAGGCCCTGGCTCCAGGAGCCCAGAGTGGAGAGGGGCCTGGCAAGAGCTGCCTCTCGGAGCCAAGGTCACAGGTGCGCTGGGAATAAATTCCTGTCCTCCCTTCTGCCTTGGCAGGACCCAGGGGCCATGATGTGTGCTGTGACGGCTGGGCGTGCAGCTCACCTGGGGCACCCCCTTGCCCCACCGTCCCCTGGCCCCTGTCATCGGCCCTCAGGCTGTACCCACCACAGGGGGCGCCACATGCAACCCCAGCCCTAGGCATCAGAAGGTAAGTGGCGTTTCGGTGCCAGGGTCCCGTGCCCACATTCAGTGCTGGGGGACTGAGCACACAGCCTCACAAGGGAGGTGTCTCCAGGTCATCCCTCCCTTGGGGGGATGCCTGGAATTGGGCAGGGTCCATGGGTGCAGTGGGAAAAAAATTCCAGCACACCTCGTCCAGTGACGCCCGGCCTGCCCCACCCGGCACACTGTCTCCGCGCATGTGGCTGGATTGAGGGCTGCGGTCTAACATGCAAGACAGCGCTGTGCGCGTGCTTGAAAGAGGTCACGCGGCACTGCTGAGCCCGCGGACCAATCGCCCGAATGCAGCCTAAGGATCGACTGCTCAGCCCTCTACCCAGTGCCCAGCTCCGCACTGCTCGTACATTTAGCAAGGGAGAAGGAGATGAGAGGGGTAAGGGGGCCGGTGGGAAGACAGAGCCGCATCCTCCCCCTTCTTTGGCTGTCATGCCGTGGAGAGAGGGGGCTCCTGAGGACCCCAGGACGCAGGTGACCTAACAGGCTGAGCATCCCTGACCCGAAATAACAGGGATTAGGAATGTTCTGGGCTTTTTCAGATTTTGAAATCTTTGCCTATGCAGAGCGAGGTGTCTTGGGGAGGGGGCACACATCTGAAGCAAAGGCGTTTCATAGCAGCCCCATCCACAGCCTGCAGTGACTCTGGTGCGACATTTTTAGTGCCCCTGTGTTTTGCCTGTGACCCATCACTCGAGGTGTGGAATTTTCCACTTTTGGTGTCGCGTCGGCACCCAGGGGGTTTGGATGTTGGAGCCTTTCAGATTTCAGATTAGAGATGCTCGACTCAAACTTGCAAACAAACGAATGCAGGAGGGTGGCCCTCTTCAAGAGGAGGCGGCCTGGGCCAGAGTGTGGCCCCTGTCCCCCCTTCCCCCCTCCCCGTCCCCAGCGCTCCTCACCTTTCCATCCTTTCTGTCCTCGAGGCCCTGGGTAGCCTGAACGCCCAGGGTAACCCACTTTTCCTTCTGCTCCTTTAAGGCCAAACAGGAACCCTAGGAGAAACCCACAGGACAGGGCTGTTAGTGCGCAGCCACGGAGAGGCAGCAGCGGCTCTCAGCCAGGTGTCCCCTAGGGACCCAGACGCCCCAGCTCCACCCCCACCATCTTTTAAGACAGAAACCTGTGTGGCTCAGGAAGCCACAGTCCTCAGGCTGGGAAAGAAATGCCTAAGTGTACAGATTTGATCTTTCCATTAAAGTAGAGATAAAAATCATTCTTTTTCAGAAACATCAAGTCCAAGCAGGGTGCGGTAGTGCATGCCTGTCATCCCAGCAGCTGGGGAGGCGGAGGCAGGAGGATCGCAAGTTCGAGACCAGAGGCGGTCTGCGTAACTTAGCGAGATCCTGTCTGGAAAAGTTAAAAAATGGGCTGGGGGTGCAGCTCAGTGGTCCAGCACTTGCAAAGCATGCAGGAGGGAGGCCCTGGGTTCAATCCCCAGTACCACAAAACAAAACAAAACAAAACAAAAAAAATCAAGTCCAAAGAAAAGTTTTGTTTTTCAACCATGTAACTTGTAGTCCAAGATTACCACACATTTCTGGTTTCCCCAAAGTCTGCACCCTCCAAAATTAAATAAACAAAGTCCAAGAAGCTTTAGGATAAACTCAGCTCTCCATTGTCCTTTTATTTTTTCCTGGAATGAGCACATATGTGCTTTCTACCTTGTTTCACTGCTCCGTGCACACATACGCACATGAGTGTGCACAGTTAGAGTGATTAATGTGGATCCCTTGTGACCAGTTGGGACCAGGTACGCTTAACCTCACCAAACAACCCTGACCACCTCTCTCCCCATCTGCCCTCTCTGCCCACCCACAAGGACCAGGTTCTTCCACATCCCCATTGGCGTAGCGCTCCAGTAATACCAAGCAGGACATGGGGGGGGAAGATCTTAGACAACTACTAAAAACCCTCAGAGTTCTGGCTGGCCCTGAGGCGAGCGCCACCTTGTGGTGGAGCCGCGGCTCTGCATTTCCAGCACAGCTGGACCAGGCTGCCGGCTCCTGACTGTTGGACTCCACTTTGTTTTCAGCCTCTGAACATGAGAGAATGCATGTGGCCATAGGTGCTGTGTGGTCCCAAGGCACAGAGGCAATGAGCCATCCAGGAAGCAGGAAGGAGAGGAAATCACTGATTTTAACAGCTTATGCTCTGTGCTTGGAAAAGAGGCACTGGAATTGGAGTGTCTGTTACAAACAAGCTCACATAGCTGCAGGTGACTTGGGAAATTAGTAAACTACAGATTTACTGAGCAAGGTTTGTAAAGGAAGCTGGCATGTATTTGTGTCTACTGAAAGTGAATTTAGTCACAGGGACACTGGCTGGGTCACTCTTCACTCACAGGCGCACATTTTCACACTTTTGTTTTCAACACATTCCATCCGAACAAAGAAGATTCAACTAATACTAACTACTACTTAGGAAAGAGCCTGCAGCTGTAGCCCTGTGGCATCCGATCCCGTCAGATCTCGGAAGCTAAGCAGGGTCGGGCCTGGTTAGTACCTGGATGGGAGACCACCTGGGAACACCAGAAGCTGTAGACTTGGGAGAAGGACCTGGCAACCCCCCCCAAAAATCAATCTGCCATTGAAAACCCTATGAACAGCAGAGAAGCACTGACAATAGTGTTTCCCCTGTTGTACAGAGGGTCGCTATGAGTCGGATACCGACTCGATGGCACCTAACAACAACAACAACAACTTAGGAAAGAAAATGTCATAGAAATGTGTGTGTTATTACAGATAACACATTAATAAATATCACTACCAATCACCTGAATTCAGCCTAAGGATCGATTGCTCAGCCCTCTACCCAGCGCTCAGCATCACTATCGGCGCTAGGGGTCAAACCCAGGGCCACACAGGGGTAAGCAAGTGCTATTGTTGTTAGGTGCCGTAGAGTTGGGTCTGACTTAGCGACCCTCATAGGGTCTTCAATGGCTGATTGTTTCGATATTGCTTTGGGAGTGGATTGCCACGTTCTTTTCCCATTCCAGCATAGTAGAAAATATCAAAGATAATACTTCCTAAACTACTTGGCAAATTCATGATCCATGGAAATATTTGCACTTAATATTTCCCAAAGAATGTGGGAATCTGTAGTTTTTGCAATTGAAAGAAAGTTGAGAAAGTACAGTCATATTAAGTTAAAGATTTACTGTACACTATGAAATAGGAACAGAGAAATAGTCAGGCACCATGATATATACCTATCATCCCAGCACTCGGGAGGCTGAGGCAGGAGGATTGAGGGTTTGAGGCCATACGAGGCTACATAGCAAGACCATGTCTAAACAACAAAACAAAACAAAACAAAACAAAATAAGGTAAAACAACAATAAAACCTGAAAAGAAACCGAAGTGACTTGTGATTCTTTTAATGAAAGATGTAGAGATATATTTCTAATATCTCCAATAACCTTCCTTTTAGAGGAGGAAAAGCGAGGATCTCCCAAAAGCAACGAAACCATCAACCTCTGAGTTTGAAATTTGACTGAACTCAAACACTGTCCATTAGCAAGTATGTTCTTCCTCCCTAAAGATAGGAAGCTAGAAGATATTACTAGAGAGGATGTCAGGCAATTAAAAGTAGACTATTTTGAAAAGAAAAGGCTGCTAAATTTGGGTCAATGTCACACAGAAAGAATAGGACCTCATCCTTTCTTCCAAAACCTTATTATCCAATCTCTTGAGGGAATGAAATGTTCCCGTGAGGAATTTTATAATATCTAAAGTGTGACTCTGGGCTGGGATTTAGCTCAGTGGGTAGAGCGCTGCGCTGCAGTCTCTGAGGTCCCGAGTTTAATTCCCAGCACCGCAAAAATGGGAGGATGTGGCAACCCACTCCCAAGGCAATCCCGAAACAGTCAGCCATTGAAAACCCTATGAGGGTCGCTATGAGTCGGATACCTACTCTATGGCACCTAACAACAACAACAACAAAGTGTGACTCTAAATGCTGCAGCTGAAAAGACTGACGTTTTGGATGGCCCGCTCAATGTCATGGTGAACATTTCCTTCCTGAGGACAGAAGGCAACCACAGGACCCTTGAACCTGACCACCACCCTGCGCTAACTCAGGGATGTACCACAGGCAGCGGGCAGCCCATGTTCTCACGCATGCCCACTTCATGGACTTTCCTGGCCTCCTGGCCAACAGTGGCCACTTCCTCTTCTAGAGTGCAGCCATCCCTCCTTGTCCCCAGCTGCCACCACCTGTTCAGCTGGGGCTTTGGCTCTGCACAGGCTGAGAAGTGAGGTCACTGTGTGTTTTCAAAGTCACTGGTGAGCCAGATGCGAGGGGCTGCGGGTCTAGGGGTGAAGCCCCACGGGAAGAGGGTGCCTGGGGCTCACCGTGCGGACACCAGCATAGCAGTCTCATCCCGGATCTCCTTCCACACCTGGCCTTGCCTGGCCCCTGCTGAAGCCACCCCAGCCCCGGCTCATCATGTGAGAGCCATGGGGCTGCTGCTGCCACCAGGCTGCCGTGGCGTCCACTACCTCCCAGCTCCCCACGTGTGCGGCAGGGCCCGCCGCACCCTCGTCCGCCAGCCAACCCGATCGGCACTCAGGATCAGTTAGCAGAAAACCCACATAAAGGGGCCGGGCTCCCTCTGAGCAGGCAGACCCTCCACTCACCATCTGGGCCAGGTGGCCCCGGGGGCCCGGGGACTCCTTGCAGCCCAGGCTTCCCGTCAGCTCCAGGCAGGCCGGGGTAGCGTGCGGGGAGGCCGGGTTCTCCGGTGAAGCCTTTGGGTCCCATCTCGCCGCGCAGGCCTCTCTGCTCTGAAAACCAACAGTGTGCAGCAGCGTGAGCGTTCTGGTGTCTAATAGGTGCACCAGCGCTCACGTCCACAGGAGACCAGCTGGACTCGGGGTCTGGCCAATGACGAGAGGGGCAGAGGCCACTGGTGTGTTTCCATTGGAGTGTGACCTACTACAGATGGCATCTTAACTGTTGTTAAGTGAAAGTCACGCAAGGGAGATGGGCTGGGTTCAGAAAGCACAGAATCAAGTGTGCTATGGTTAACACTTAGACGTTTATAGAGGACAATGGAAAATTAATGAACAACTTAAAGCAGAAAAATAAGTCAGATCTGCACCCCCATGCCATCGCCACCTTTAGGGATGACAGCTTAACTTTTTTTTTTTTTTTTTTGTACTGGGGGTTTGAACCCAGGGTCTGGCGCTTGCATGCTCTGCAAGTGCTGGACCACTGAGCTGCACCTTCAGCCTATTTATTTATTTATTTATTTATTTATTTATTTATTAACTTTTTGAGACAGGGTCTCGCTAAGTTACGCAGACTGCCTCTTGAACTTGCGATCCTCCTGCCTCTGCCTCCCGAGCCGCTGGGATTATAGGCGTGCGCCACCGCACCTGGCCGACAGCTTAACTTCTGATACAGAACTCAAGAGGCTGCAGTAGTACACTTTCTTCATCATCATCATCAGTGCTAGGGGTCAAGCCCAGGGCCACACAGGGGCTAAGCAAGTGCTGTCCTACTGGGCGACCCCCAGCCCACATTCACTGGTACTCATTCCTCAGCTGCAGGAGGTGAGATGCAAGCACCGGATATGCTTTGCCTAACGTCACTACATTAATAAAAGGCAAACCCAAGTCTTTTTGTTAACAGCACCTTCCAGGTAAAAACCCAGTTAGAAGTCCCTTCTTGCGCTTCCGCAGGCCTCTCACGAGGCCACGCGTGCTCTAACTATTCTACTGTAGGGACGTGTGGACAACACCCCACACACCCCCAAGAACACAACTGTCTTTACAAGGAGCGCCCCAGGGAAACTCATGAAGGGCACTGTGGACCACTGAGCTGCACCTTCAGTCCTTTTTTTTGTTGTTGTTTACTTTTTGAGAGACTAAATGTGGGGCTCCAGGCACGGTGGCGCACGCCTCTCATCCCAGTGGCTCAGGAGGCGGAGGCAGGAGGATCACAAGTTCGAGACCAGAGGCAGTCTGTGTAACTTAGCGAGACCCTGTCTCAACAAGTAAAAAATGGGCTGGGGGTGCAGCTCAGTGGTCCAGCACTTGCAGAGCATGCAGGCGAGGGGCCCTGGGTTCAACCCCAGTACCACAAAAAAAAAAAACTAAATGTGGGTGCTGAGGGCGCCCGATTCTCCAGCCAGGTGGCTTTTTCTTCAGCGTCTGTCGGGACAAGGATAAACAACATGGCAGGACAGGGTGCACAGAAGGCAGGACAGGACCATGCCTGAAATGCCCATGTGCCAAGGAGAAGGCCTGGCGGGAAGCCCCAGGCGAGGGGCTGGGGACGGCTGGGCCTAGATAGCTCAAGGTAGGGCGAGCCACCCACTCACACTCCTGCCCCCTGGATAGTTCGTCATCACTTTCAGCTCTGTGAAGCCCCTCCCCATAGCGGCCTGATGATCGTGATTGACACTGGCAACAGTGTCGGATGACCTCATGTCTTCCAACCAGCTGATGGGGTCACGCTAGTCAGCCATCAGTGGGCAGCGTCATCTAACCCAGCCGGGGTTACGGTTGCACATGCAGGACTCTGCGCAGGCACCCAAAGCGTGCCCGAGTCACCGAGGGCTGAGATGAGTCCGTGGGAGGAGAAATGAAACAGAAATGCCCACGTGTCCACGTCCACCCTTGAGAGGAGGCACTGTCTGCCTTAGGGCTGAGCCCACGAAACTCCATTACCTTCGTCTCCGACGGACAAGCCGGGGGGTCCCACAGGGCCGGGGTCTCCAGTCTCGCCCCGGCTTCCTGGCTCTCCATGGGTTCCTGGGAATCCCGGGTCACCTCGGATCCCTGCAAGCAAGACAAGCCCCGCCATGGGAGGAGGACCGCTGTTCACAGGTCACCATCGGTGCCCACCTTTCCACCAATCAGGTGTTTGCTGCATAGTCAACATGGTGGGGGTTTAGAATGTTTAAAACATAGGAGGTTTTCTGTTTCCAAAGGTCTCATTCACAGTCTAATTGTTGTTGTTGTTGTTAGGTGCCGTCGAGTCGGTATCCAACTCATAGCGACCCTACGTACAACAGGGGAAACACTATTGTCAGTGCTTCTCTGCTGTTCATAGGGTTTTCAATGGCGGGTTGATTTTTGGGAGTGGGTTGCCAGGTCTGTCTCCCAACACAGTCTAATAGGTTCCCATAAATATAAAGCAATATTGTTGTTGTTGTTAGATGCCATTGAGTTACATCTGACTCATAGCGACTCTATGTACAATAGGGCAAAACACTCCTTGACACTGTGCCATGCCTGGCATTACGTCAGTGCTTCTCTGCTATTCACTGGCTTATTGATGGCTAATTGTTCTGGGAGTGGGCTGCCAGGTCCTTCTCCCTACCCTACAGCACCTGGTGTTCCCAGGTGGTCTCCCATCCAAGGATGAGCCAGGCCAACCCTGCTTAGCTTCCAAGATCAGATGAGATCGGATGCTGGGGTGGTCTGGCCACAGACTCATGCAGAGGCACAAAATCCCAAAAAGATACTTAAGGGGATTCAAAGGAGCGCGAGATAATTTTGAAGGAACAACCTGGTATTAAGACACTGCAGAAAATAAAAATGACGGAAGTAGACAACCATGGTAAAACTTGTTTTTGAGCCCTTGCTATACACAGAAGGCTCCCCGTTGAAGACCACACAGCATTTGGTCCCATGAGCTTCTGTGTACTGACAGCACTGCACCCTGTTATACAAACCAGGGCAGGGGGGTACGGCAGGGGCAACAGCCACAATGAGCCTGGCCAGCACAGCAGCCCTGGGCAGGCAGGACTGGGCTGCCATGGGGGTGCACAGGGTGGGCTCATGGGAAATCAGGTGGAAGAAACAGCTGAGTCAAAGGTCCCATATGGCAGGAAGTGTCAGACCAGGAATCCTGCTGTGCGTCAGGTACCTCCCAGAGGCTGGGGGCAGGTGGCACCCCCTTGTCTCCTGAGCCCCTGCTCCCTGCCCTCAAGGCTCCCAACACCAGTGGCTGGATAAATAACAAGTACTGAGCTCTCACCAGCTTCCAGCCTCAAATAAACAGACGCCAAGGAGCCTTGGCACCTGTGTAAACAGCAATACTTTTGGCTGGGTAAACAGCAGAATTTGACTGTATAACATATTGCTCTGGAACGTAACGAGGAAAGATGAGAGAAAGAAGAAAATATGTTTCGTCATATAGCCATCAGTAATTTTCAGGAACGGGCTAGGATTTAGCTCAGTTGGTAGAGCGGTGCTCTGCAGTCTCTGAGGTCCTAAGTTCGATTCCTAGCACAGCAAAATGGGAGAAGGACGTGGCAATCTGCTCCCAAGACAATCCCGAAATAGCCATTGAAAACCCTATGAGGGTCGTTATGAGTCAGACAGGACTCGACGGCACCTAACAATAACAAGAATTTTCAGGAAGCCGTCACGCGGTATGGGGAGTTTATGTTTTAATTTCAGAAGAACATTCCTTAAAGGAAGGCGAGGAGCGTGGGATCATCAAGCTGTACTGGAGGGGGCCTGAGGTCCTGACCCGGGTCTAACTCCCCGCTCAGCAGCGGAGGCGCCTGCAGCCTGGGAGCCTGGCTCTCAATCTTTCTCCTCCACGTGGTGCAAACGGGACCTCGGCAACTCACCCAGCCACCTGTGCTTCAATTTCTGTCCAGAAAAATAGGGCTAATAATCATTCCCAGCACACAGGGACATTGGGGGATAAATAATCGACAGGTGCAATTGCAGCCACACACAACACTGTCTGACAGAGAGCAGACGCTGGATAAATGATGGCCGTTATTACAAGCCAGTAGAAGGAGAGGGGCTAACATTTTAACCCCCAGGTTCTCATTTGGGAGAACAGCAATATTCCTTTTAGCTTTCATCACTCTGCAATCCTTTCTTTCAGTACAAACCCTTCCCCCCCTCCCGTTGTGCTTTCTGACAAGCTCAAGGGAGGCTACTTTGTCAGAGGCACATTTATTTCTCTCTCCTCCCTGAGGGAGTCTTCTCACCAGTCAAGTGTGACTCTAAGAAACCTTGGAATGCAGCTCAGTGACATCCCTACTCACCCACAGCCCGAAGGTGATCCAGTGGCGAGGTCACAGGAAAAGATGAATTTTAAAACCGTGTGGGAACGGTTGCCCGGGAACACAGTGCAGTGAAAAGGGGGACCTGAGTGAATCCTGGCCTCTCATTGGCAGTTTTGAGAAATGCAGAAGAGACACCACTAATGTTAATTGAAAAACGGTGTTCCCGGGGCTAACAGGGAACACCGCCATTCTGAGACCACTAATCTTTAACCAGGGCTGGGATTTAGCTCAGTTGGTGGAGCGCTGCGCTGCAGTCTCTGAGGTCCCGAGTTCAATTCCCAGCACCCCAAAAATGGGAGAAGGACCTGGCAATCCCCTCCTGAGGCAATCCTGTAACAATCAGCCATTGAAAACCCTGTGAGGGTCGCTATGAGTCGGATACCGACCTGATGGCACCTAACAACAACAACAACAACAACAATCTTAAACCAGGGCTAGGATTTAGCTCAGTGGGTAGAGCGCTGCGCTGCAGTCTCTGAGGTCCCAAGTTCAATTCCCAGCACCGCAAAAATGGGAGAAGGACCTGGCAATCCTCTCCCGAGGCAATCCCAAAACAGCCATTGAAAACCCTGTGAGGGTCGCTATGAGTCGGATGCCAACTCGACGGCACCTAACAACAACAACAATAATCTTCAACCACGTCCGACCAGCCTCGTGTTCCTGCTCTGGGAGCGTCTGGTTTGGCAAACACGACAGACACACAGCTGGGGGTGTGTGTGAAGCACTGGCTTTAGGGTGCCCTTGAGCACAGGCATCAGGATGTGCTCATGGGAGGTTCCCTGTCTGCCTGAGACATCTCCAGGGGCCCCTCAGGGCTCAGCGAGGGCGGCTGCCATGGAGGCGCAGGGCAGGGGGAGCACCTCACCAGACAGAGCCTAAGCCAGGGTCTCCGGGACACCGTTTAAGCCAAGAGGGAAGCTGTGAGTGAGGCTGTCTCCAGAGGTGGCGTCTGGACACCTTGGATTATTTTGTTTTGCTCAGATAATCTCTCTCGAAGGTTCATGACTGGACGTGTACACAGGACACCACCTCACCCAAGGGAAATTTCCCTACAAACCTTTTATCAGGGAAGGATGAGGCGAGTAGGCCGGGGGTCCTGGGGGGCCCGGGTGGCCTGGCTCTCCCTGGGGAAAGAAGAGAGGAACGTGAGAACAGCCTTCTGGACTTTTCCATAATCCACGTATTCCAAAGAAGACAGCTGAATGTGGATTTCAGCTTAGCCGAGCAACGACTTCAGCTGAGCCAACCGCAGCCTGTCCCAGGGCCACGTCTCCACCTTGCCCAGGTGTCCCAGCCGCCAGCCACGTACAACAAGACAGACCACAGCAGGCGACAGCCTGGTTTTGAAACCCTTGTTAGATGTCAGAGATGGCCAGGAGGCTGGGCGTCTAAGGGCGTTGTAGAGTCTGAGCCTGGAGCAAAGCCCCTCTCCCCCAGGAGGGGCACCTGCTCTGTGGGAAGCTCGCTCTCAAGGGCCACTGGACACCTGCAGCCTCCCAGGCCCCGGCCCCCAGCCCACCCCCAAGGTCCCCTGCTCTCCCCTGATTCCTCCCCCACATGGAAAGGCCACACCAGGCTGGCTCCCATCAGCTAGCCTAGGTCATCCCAATGGTCCTCAGCCCAAGGGTGTCACCTCCCTGCCAGCCCAGGGCATCAGTCTAGCAAGTCCCATCCTCCCTTGGGAACCCAGGATGCTTCCCTGTCTTGTGACTACAAAGTCCACCTGCCATTGTCCTGCCTGTGCATGTGCTCCCAGGGCAGACCGGGGGGCCCTGCACAGCATGCGGCCGCCTCTCCCCACTCGGGAGCATAGGTGGTTAATAAACAGCTATCTAGCTCATCTGTGCAGCAAGGGTGCCAGGTGCTCGGCCACCTTGTGCTACTTAGGGCAGGCGGCGGCGGGGTGAGGCACCGTCAGGACGGGATGTGGGGTATGGCTTACCTTGGGTCCTCTGGGCCCATCGGGGCCTTGGTAACCATCCAGTCCTCTGCTGCCCTACAAGAGAGACACTGGCTTTTTATCTTCACCTCTAATATAAAAGTGTACCAAGACACCACACACAACTATTACAGCTCACACAATTAATGATAACTCCTTGAATCTCTTATTACCCAGCGTGTGTTCAACTTCCCCCAATTTTAGGCTCAACAACGTCTCTTTTTTTTTTTTTTTTTTTGCGGTACTGGGGGTTGAACTCAGGGCCTTGCGCCTGCATGCTCTGCAAGTACTGGACCACTGAGCTGCGCCCCCAGTCCTTTTTTTTTTTTTTTTTTTTTTTTTTTTTTTTTTTTTTTTTTTTTTTTTTTACTTTTTTGAGACAGGGTCTCGCTAAGTTACGCAGACTGCCTCTGGTCTGGAACTTGCGATCCTCCTGCCTCTGCCTCCCGAGCCGCTGGGATGACAGGCGTGTGCCACAGCGCCCGGCTTCAACAATGTCTTTTTAGAAGTTGTTTTGCTTGACCCAGGGACTAAAGTCGGCTATGGCTCTCAGCTCTTCATTCCTAGTTTCTTCTTCCTGTTTTCTTAACATCTTTGTGGTTGTTGAGGAAATGGACTCATCTGGGTTGTATCTGTTCTGTGGTGGCCCTGCAAGGGTGAGTCCACTGCTATCCCGGAACAAACATGGCGGCCTCTGTGGCCTCAGAGCCGCTCACCACGCCCTGATGGCTCTCCAGTGCCACGCAACCCCTGCGGTGGAGCTGTGACCTGGCTCTGGGGGGCCACAGCGCCGAGGCTGAACTGCCTTCTGTGCACCTGCCAGGGCCGTGCGGCGGTAACGCCAGCCACAGGGCTGACTGAGAGCAGGGTGGAAATGTGGACACACCCAGCGGGTGAGTGGACGGGGTGCCTCTGCGCCCCGAGACTCTGGGGCAGACGCGTGTGTGCTGACGGGAGAGAGCCAAGCCGCAGAGTTGCACGGACACGCCTCTTTCTTTGTTGCCAAATTATGTGCTCATAATGTGGGCGTCCCTGGTATGCGGCACTAATCTGAGGTAAAACCCAAGCGCTCTCCACCCTGGGTGCCAGGAGGGCGGGGCTCTGACGTGGGCTGTGGGGTGTCTGCACGTTCTGTGGCTGAACTCCTGAATATGATGAAGGTTGAGAAGAAAAATTGTTTTTTCTTTTTTTTGTGGTACTGGGTGTTGAACCCAGGGCCTCGCGACTGCATGCTCTGCAAGCGCTGGACCACTGAGCTGCACCCCCAGCTCATATTTTTACTTGTTGAGACAGGGTCTCGCTAAATTACTCAGACTGCCTCTGGTCTCGAACTTGCGATCCTCCTGGCTCCGCCTCCCGAGCCGCTGGGATTACAGGCGTGCGCCACCGCGCCCGGCCAGAACAAATAATTTTAAAAAACCATTTCTGTGTGTACTTTCTTGTACAACCCAGAGTTTGGACAACTCTAAGTCTGATCCAGGTTTGTGATAGATTTCTGTCGTGACGTTTTTGCCTAAAAATAGCCAAAAACACGCCCACAGAACACATGATAAAAATAACAAACTGGATTATCACTGCACATAGACAAAGTGTCAAAGTGTGTGTTGATCTACAAAAAACATGGGTAGAACCTCGGTCACCCAGTTGACACCTTCTAAGAAGTAACAATGACACAGAGAGGTGAGGGGTCTACGGCTGGGGGCAGGTGATGGAAGCCTCGGTGGGGATGGGGGGAAGAACCAACAGACTGATTTGCAAAAATAAGAGAAAGATGAAGGACCGGGCTAGGGATTGTGAGTGGCCTGGGCGGAGGGATTATTATTATTATTATTATTTTCGGTAGTGGGGGTTTGAACCCAGGGCCTCGTGCTTGCATGCTCTGCAAGTGCTGGACCACTGAGCTGCACCCTCAGCCCATTTTTTTACTTTTTGAGACAGGGTCTCGCTAAGTTACACAGACTGCCTCAGGTCTCGAACTTGTGATCCTCCTGCCTCTGCCTCCTGAGCTGCTGGGATGACAGGCGTGCACCACTGCGCCCGGCAGCAGAGGGATTATTTATGCTACCGTAAATGCATGGAAAGTCGTGACTACTTTTCCTGGGGACAGATGTTCTTTTCTGCCACACCACCGCTTATTCGAGGGCCTTTATAAGAGGGCTCAGGCCCGGAGCAGCCGACTGGGGCACCGCACACTTACTTTGTCTCCTAGGGAGCCTGTCTCTCCGTCGAAGCCAGGAAGACCCTGCGTTTAACAGAAGACGGAATGAATGAACGGCTCAGACGATGTGGCAGAATCTCCCAGAGGGCCGCGCCGCGGCACTGACCAGGGCCAGCGTGGCCTTCTGCTCTGACGGTTGTGCAGAGCAGTAAGTGCCCGAATTCCCCCCGAGGCGCTGGCCACCAAGCGCAGCCTCCCCGTCTTAGAAGCGGGGTGGGGCGGTGCAGAGGTACAAGTGCGCTAAGGAGGTGGAAGGAAGCCCAGCCATCCCTCAGGGGAGCAGGGCCACCCTTCCTGTGACAACCACCAGAGCCCTCCGGAGCCTAGATTCCTAGAGGAGGTAAGTCGTCTTAGCAAGACTCTCACAGAATGTGCCATCTTCACCGCTTAAAGAAATAAGGAGAAGCCTGTGGAGACGGCCTGGCTAAAATGCAGAGCAGCCTGGGTTCCAGTGCTCCGGTCAGTCTCTGCCTTCTTATTTTGGAGACTGTTGTTGTTGTTAGGTGCCGTCGAGTCGGTATCCGACTCATAGCGACCCTCTGTACAACAGGGGAAACACTATTGTCAGTGCTTCTCTGCTGTTCATAGGGTTTTCAATGGCAGATTGATTTTTGGGAGGGGGTTACCAGGTCCTTCTCCCAAGCCTACAGCACCTGGCGTTCCCAGGCGGAATCCCATCCAGGTACTAACCAGGCCCCACCCTGCTTAGCTTCCGAGATCTGATGGGATCGGATGCCACAGGGCTACCCCTGCAGGCTTGGAGACTGTAACCACCTTTTTAACAATAGTGACAGCCAGTCACCAAAATCCATGTCCCTTCATGCTGGGCCTGGGGCTCTGACCACTCTTTCTAAGCCACAGCCAGGTCTGGTCCTGAGCTGAGAGCAGCCGTGGCTGGTGGTGCTCTGGTCACAGCTCTGAAGGCGGCACCTGCCTCTCAGGGCTGAGCCCCCAATGAGGGACACTCCTGTCTGACTGCGGGGGTGACCAGAAATCGGCCTGTGCCCTAGACACGCGGCTGCCGGCTACCACGGGGAGCCTGACGTGAGCGGGACGGTCTTGCGGTTTGTCGCCTCCCCTTCCTAAGTGCAGGTGAATGGCTTTAAATACCCCGGTCTTGGGTGAAAATGAGGAGTCGTGCCGGTCATGGACCGCAGCCACGTCCACCGCACACAGGCAGTGTGTGCAGGGTTAGCGGACCACGGGGCATCTCTGCTTCCTGCTCTATTTTGCTGTGAACCTAAAAGCTGTTCTAAAAAGGTTTATTTCATAAACAAAACAAACAACTGAGTGTGGTTTGTTGTTGTTAGGTGCTGTCGAGTTGGTATCCAACTCATAGTGTCCCAGTGTACAACAGGTGAAACACTATCGTCCGTGCTTCTCTGCTGTTCATAGGGTTTTCAATGGTGGATTGATTTTTGGGCGTGGGTTGCCGGGTCCTTCTCCCAAAATAAAATGCCACTTACCCGCGCTCCTGGAAAGCCCATGATTCCTTCCTCGCCCTTCAAGGAGATGCCCTAGGAGAGAGCGAAGAGAATGTGAGGGGCTCCCAGGGCCTGGCCCTCGGCCCCCAGGGACACTGCGGCCTCCCCAGGCCCCGAGGCTCCCCTTCCCCTGGTGACGCCGTGCCAGCAAGGGGTAATGAAGGTGCAAAGAAAGCCTTCTGGTGAGCCTAGATGGCCCTCATCCAGATGCCCCATGTCATCGTCACAGAGCAAGTGACGATATGAGGGCAGAGGGACCCCTTGCCTCAGACCAAGGCCAGCCCACTGCCCCCCCCACACTCCCACTACTGTGTCCACTGTGTAACTTCAGAGAGCGCTTCCTGGCGTCTCTTACGCAAGAGGAGGACACACTCAGGCTGCTTTCTGAAGAAAGTGCGTTGGCCATACTTCCCTGCCTGGACAAGCGGGCGCAGAACCAAGAGGGGTGCGCTGAGACCAGGGCGCGTCCCATCCCCCCATCCCCCCACAGGACCCCAAGAAAGTCCAGCCGCAAATGAGGGCGGCAGCGTGACTCCTCGACTCACCATTCTCCCCGGCTCTCCCTGACTCCCCTTTTCGCCCTGCGTGAAACACGGAGAAGGAGAAATGCTCATTACTCTGAGAGCAGCAACACTGAGAGAGCCAGTCAGGGCTGTGATACGGGCGAAAGGGAATGAACCCTTAACGAGCATGTGAATTAATTCCCATCCACAACGCCTAAACTTTAAAACTTCAAAATTGGAATGAAAAATTGCTCTTTGTCTGGATTAACACGTGGTTGGTTGTTATTAGGTGTCGTTGAGTCAGGTCCGACTCATAGCGACCCTCATAGGGTGTTCAATGGCTGACTGTTTCGGGATTGCTTCTGGAGTGGATTGCCACATCCTTCTCATAAGATAATTCATATATGATTTTTTTTGACATGACTGAAGGCGTTTGTCTGGTGCCCCTGGGCAGTTTCACCCACGAACATACGTTGGGAACCACGTCACCTCCCACCTATCAGCCCCAGGGAGGGTGGACATGGCCTGGGAAGAGCCCCTATTGAGCGTATGCATTTGAACAAAATTTCCTTAGGAAGGTCTTCCGAGGATGAGATGCATCTGGAATGTGTTAAAATCTCAAGCAAAAACTGCCTTAGAGAGCAATGTTTGTTTTGTCTGTTCTATGTTTTGACCGCCTGCAGCTGTAGCCCTGTGGCATCCGATCCCATCAGATCTCGGAAGTTAAGCAGGGTCGGGCCTGGTTAGTCCTTGGTTTGGAGACCACCTGAGAACACCAGGGGCTGTAAGCTTGGGAGAAGGACCTGGTAACCCACACCCAAGAAACAATCAGCCATTGAAAACCCTATAAGTAGCAGAGAAGCACTAATAATAGTGTTTTGCCTATTATACGTAGGGTTGCTGTGATTTGGACGCGGACTCAATGGCACCTAACAACAAACAACAGGTTTTGCGGACTCAATGGCACCTAACAACAAACAACAGGTTTTGACTGGCGAGGTCCTTACTTCAGGTCTCTCCTGACAATGATCAGGATCCTGTGGCTCACGGCTGCCCCCTGCAGGCTCGCCGGGAGCCTACGTGATTCTTGTTGGCAGAAAGGGAAGGAAATCCAATTTGGAAGACTGAGCATTTGGACATGCAGCCAACCTATTCCAGCCCCTCCTCCGCCCTGGAGCTGCTGTCCTGACACTGGATGAGGCCCTGCCAGCCGCCTCCCAGTCCATGTTTGTCAACTGTCCCTCCTGACTGGCCACAGCTGAAGGTGGTGGCCCTGGCAGCCAACCCCATCTGCGACAGATACCTGGGAGCTGAGCACGACAGCCATCTGGAAACGTGTGCCAGTGTGCTACCGAGCCCTTCACACACAGCCTCCTGGAATCCTGTCACGGAGCTGGTGTGATGAACTCCACTGGCCTTGGTCACAGGAAGGCTTAGAGAGAATGTGCCCTGCTGAGCCAGGAGGTGACCAAGCAGTGTTCAGACCCAGGGGCAGCAAGACATTCACTTCTGTTTCAGACTCACAACATGCTTTATTGATTGACTGATTGATGGCTGGATGGATGCGGCCTCACTATGTTGCCCAGTTTGGTCTTGAACTCATGGGCTCAAGTGACTTTCTCATCTCAGCTTCCCAAGTTGTTGTTGTTGTTGTTAGGTGCCATCGAGTCGGTATCCGACTCATAGCGACCCTCATAGGGTTTTCAATGGCTGACTGTTTCGGGATTGCCTTGGGAGTGGATTGCCAGGCCCTTCTCCCATTTTTTGCGGTGCTGGGAATTAAACTCGGGACCTCAGAGACTGCAGCGCAGCGCTCTACCAGCTGAGCTAAATCCCAGCCCCAGCTTCCCAAGTAGTTGGGTCTAAAGTGTGTTTTTAATAACATGAAACAGTACTGGGAGAATAAGGAAAACATCAGAAAATTGACCTTGATTAAAAAAAATAAGAAGAAATAAAAAAGGGAAAAGAAAAAGAAAAAGGTGTTTTATGTCAGCAAAAAAGCAAAATAGCTGTATTGGTTTTCTGAACGCAACATTGTGTCCACATGGTCCCGTGATCCTGGCTTTGAATTACCGCTATGATGGTTAGCAGTGCCTACACCGCAGCCTCTCATGCTTAACGACAGACTTGCGTGTTTCCTACTGTGCTCCACACAGTTGCTTAGGAGGATGAGCAGGCAGAGCTAGCCCACTGGGAATCTGGCAACTGGGGCTGGAAGCACTGGGACATTTACAGAGGACCTGCTTGTGCTTTCAGGCACACTTTGCGAATTTGGGGGTAAGGCCTTTTCTGCTGGGGGTGTGAGTGAATGAAATTGAAGAAAGTCACCTTTCCCCCGCTGTTTACCTAGCCCCAAGGGGAAACCCGCCACCCCTTTACCTTGTATTGGTCTGGGTAGAACGTTGTCGTTGTGGGCCCGACGACACTGTTGTCTGATGGAATCCCATTGGGTCCTGGCAGACCCACGTCACCCTGCGTATTGTTCAGAGAAACAGTCATTTGAAATTGAAAGAACGGTACAAAACTTGAATAACTGCATAACTCGACCATGATACTGCTGTTTTAATTTTGGTGTATTACCACAGGTATACTTTTTTTTTTTTCGTGGTACTGGGGGTTGAACCCAGGTCCTCGCACCTGCATGCTTTGCAAGTGCTGGACCACTGAGCTGCACCCCCAGCCCATTTTTTTAACTTTTTGAGACAGGGTCTCACTAAAGCTATGCAGACTGCCTCTGGTCTCGAATTTGTGATCCTCCCGCCTCTGCCTCCCCAGCCACTGGGATTATAGGCATGCACGACCGCGCCCGGCACCAGGTATACGTATTTTTTATTGCGATCATCATAAAGTAAAATGATTATAACAAAATAATTATAATATAAAAGCCTTTGAATCCTACTTTCACAGGTAATTTTTTAGAGTTTGTGTGTCGAGCCCGCATAGATTACTAATAATTTTGGGCCGCATTTGCATCCGTGGGATTATCTCCTTGTGATGAATCTCTGTACATGGGAACTGCTAGGTCTAAAGGCTAAATGTCTTGAGGGCTCTTCGTGCAAGCCCTCCATTGCTCACTAAGATTGGCACCAGGATGTAGGAAATGCTTTAATTGCATTTTTCTCATTAGCAGTGGACACTCTTCCATGTGGAGCACAGATGGTGCCACCCGCCTCTCTACCACTATTGGGCCACTGGCCTCCCCCACATTCTGGCTTCATCTGCCAGAAACCAACGGACACAAAAAGAACCCAATTGTCTTTTCTTTTGCTATTTCCAAACATTCACAAAATAATATAAGTTCAAGTCCGGCTATCATATAATAGGGAGGACAGCAAACTGAGCTGACACGTCAGCCACGGAAAGTGGCCCTTTACAGTGTAATCTGAATATTCCCCATCACATCCTCCAAATACCTGAAGCCGCTCCTCTCCCTAATGCCTGTCAGGGCCTTGATGTTTTCATCGATAACCTGAGCAAGCTCGTTGTGGAATCGGACATTAATGTCATTCCTAACTGCATCCGATGCAACCATCCTCCCCTCCCACTAACGATTTCTTCCCAGATTTTTCTTCCTTTCATTTTATGTTATTATTCCTGTATATTTCATTGCATAAAGCTTTCCATTTTATGATTGGATCTTCAATGGTTTTCTGTTACGATTTCTTCTATGAAATGAACACATAGAACGCTGCTTTCCAGGTCTGAGCGCTCCCTGACACCATGTAGTGTGCCACCAGTCCACAGCAGGACGGAGAGCCAAGTGACAAGGCTCCCATAATGAGGTCAAAGGACAAACCCCCCGCACAGTGGCCAGGCAGGGCCGTGGTGAGTGGATGGGCTGTGCTGGTGACGTCTCCTCACTGGGTGTGAGTGTCACGCTTGTCTCAAAGGCCCTGAGGTCTTTGAGTCCTGCACCGTGAGGGATGAGAAAAGTCATACAGTCATTGCCCCTGCCTTGAGCCCGGCTGGCATAGCCAACCACAGGGCTGCATTTCAGGCCCTCAGCCATCGCTAGATCCCACACGTGAGGGGACACCCCCAGGACAGGCCATGATGCCCAGAGTGGAAGGAGGGCTGAGTTATGGTCCCCACCGCGGTCACAACACTGACTTATCCTGATGGCTCACACCGCCTGCCTCTGCTCAGGGCCACGAGATTTCCTTTACCTTTTCGCCCTTTTCTCCATAAAATCCAAGACCTCTGTTGCCCTGAAAAGATAAACGGCTTCTATGAGACTTTAAGGTCAACAATCACACTGAAGTAAAATCACACTCTTAGAAAAAAACCCCAAGACCTGCCCGTGTGCAACATTGCTGAACAACTACCCTGGCAGAGCGCGCTGCTCTGGGTGCCGATGCCCAGGCTGACCAGGCTCGCGGAGCGGGCGTGAGGCTGAGAGGGGCTCCTGCCGCCTGCCGTGCCTCCATCCGCACGCTGCCTCTCCAGGGAGCAGCTGCGAGCGTTTCTTTGGGGTCTGAGCCCGTTAGGCTTAAGGAAACAGACCGGCTCATTCCCTGGATTCCACATTTGAAAATCACAATTCTTTTCTTTTTCTCATTTCAATAAAGTCACCTTAATTTCATAGAAACATTTCCTATCTTTTTAATGATTTTGTTGTTGTTAGGCACCATCAAGTCGGTATCTGACTCCTAGCGACCCTATGTACAACAGGCATAACACTATTGTCAGTGCTTCTCTGCTGTTCATAGGGTTTTCAATGGCGGATTGATTTTTGGGAGTGGGTTGCCGGGTCCTTCTCCCAAGCCTACAGCTTCTGGTGTTCCCAGGCGGTCTCCCATCCAGGTACTAACCAGGCCTGACCCTGCTTAGCTTCTGAGATCTGACGGGATCGGATGCCACAGGGCTACGGCTACAGGCTTAATGATTTTAGGAGACTTAAAATCCATCATGGGAGAAGGGCCTGGCAACCCACTCCCAAGGCAATCCCGAAACCATCAGCCATTGAAAATCCTATGAGGGTCGCTATGAGTTGGATACCGACTTGAGGGCACCTAACAACACCAAAACCCACCAGATTTAATGATTTTGGCGATTCTTTGGGTTTTACCGAACCTCTTCATCCTCCTCTGGCCTTAGAGGCAAAGCCTGGCCTGTGTCTTAGCCAGTATTTATTTAGTAGTTCCGAATGGAGACCCTCATCCGGGAGAATCAGTCCCTCCTGACGCCTGAGGTCAACAATGTGAGAAGTCACCCCGCAGAGTCCTGCATGTCACAGACACAGCATCTTTCCCTTGCCTTCCACACAGCTGCGCCTCCTTCCCAGAGTCCCTACGTTCCCACAGCGCGAAGGGGCCGCGTGGCCCCTCCCGTCTTTCTCTCTGCAGTCTATCATCCGCCCCCTCCCATGCTCAAATATCTTCTGAAAACAAAAACAAAGGCTGTGATTAATTTTTGTTTTCTTTCTTCTTCCCCACCTAGCGGAGAGCTGAAATCAAAGCACAGAAAGGCAGAGGCCATGGGAGTCCCCTGCGGCCCTGTCTGCCTCGTGAGCTGCCTGTCGCAGTCCCCAGCAGGCCACAGTTTATGTCTGCGGTGGTCCGTGGACATCTGAGGCCTGCGCCTGAGCTTGGTCTTGGCCGCCGCTTCCTCCGCCGCTGCCCCACCAGCTTCCGCTGCTCTTGGCTCGGGGCCGCCCCATCCTGCTCCAGGCTGCGGGCAGCAGGCGGCTGTCCATCGGCCTCAAGGAGCCTCAGCTGGAACAGGAAGCACTATTGGAGGGGAGCGTGGGGATGGGTGGCAGCCGTGGACCTCAGGAGCCAGAGCAACAGAAGTTCCTACGGAGCAGGCATGGGAACGTGAGGGCCAGAGGGTCCTCAGCTGGCTGCGGGGCAGGACGTTCTTGGGTATTTCCCACTCTACCCAGGGATCCCTGACATGTGCTGAGTTTTGATCCGGTACGTCCCTCGTCAACCACCTTCGCTGTGGCCATTTGTCCAGCTTTCCCAGGTCACCGTGCACCCTAGTTCTGTTCTGATCTCCGAGGTTCTAACAAACCACCTACTTGGTCACGCCTGGGCCAGCTTAATAAACCCCCTTTGATGGAACAAAGTGACAACCAGAAAAAGGGCTACCTACCCCTCAAAATGACAACCAGAAAAAGGGCTACCTACCCCTCAAAGTGACAACCAGAAAAAGGGCTACCTACTGAAGTTGACTTGCACATGAACAATGCTTTAATATAAGCATGTCCCATACATAGACCCTACACTTCCCCTGGCAACACTGCCAATGCTTCAGGTGGGATGATAGCGTGCCCTTGTGGCTGCCTGCTGGTCAGTATGGCTCTGGGCCCCAGCCTGACTGGAGTAGCACCGAGTACGTCCCCAGGGCCTGCCTCGGACCTGTGTGGAACCCAGCCATGTCCAGGGAAGGCACGTCTGCCCCTACCACAAATGCAGCCACGCCCACCCATCCTGGTAACTGTCACCTGCAGGTCAATGCACGCTGCCTCTACATGAGTCCCACCTACATTTTCCATCAGACATTCACCGGTGGGGTTTGCATCCGGCAACAGGAACGTGCTAATCGATCTGCAAACAAACCACACTACACCTTCACGTACGGCCTGGGCTGGGCGTCCCAGAGGCCCACCACATCGACCCTCGAACACTGGGTCTTGGAACCCCGCAGAGTGGCTCTCCTCATCATCTGAACAATAAACTGTTGTTGTCTGGCTAAAATGCACACAGACACCGAGTCCCTCCCCTCGTCCTTCTCCTCCTCCTCCTCCTCCTCGATAACTTACCGGTTGTCCTTTTGGTCCAGGGGGGCCCGGTGGTCCCTGTAGAAACACAAAGACATGGGTGAGCCGTTGTCTGTGACCCAGGACCCACATAGCATCTGCTGGAAGGCCCTGGGCCAGCCACGTCCTGTCCACTTAGGACTCTGGGCAGCAGAGACACAGGCTTCCCACTTGTGCCTTGGTGGAATGAGGAGCTGGCCACGAGGCTGGGCCACCCCTTCTCAGGGTTTGCTGCTGCCTGGGGACAGCTGTTCTCGGTTTGCTTTTGTGTATCTGGGCTTCGGGCTTCACTCTGGCCTTCATTATGTCAGTTCCCATCCTTGCGTGAGGGTCCAGACGCTGCACTGCAGCTGGCGCCTCTGCCTTCCTCAGGGACCCCGGGACACTGCCTGGAACATTTTGGTGGTGGATCAGCAAAGGCTCACGGACAGGATTAATTTATAGGCTGATGCTGCTGAGTGAGGGTCCACCTGCAGCTGTCATGGTGCGTCTTTCTGTAGGCATTCGGTGTTGACCACTCTTAGAATGAAAGCGTCTAACATGCATCAGGAGGGACTTTAGGAACGGGGGTGCTGCCAAGGAGTGGACAAGTGGGGGCCACAGGTGATTTCCACGGCCCAGGTGAACAGACAAAGCTGTCAGATCAGCTACAGACCTGGGGTGCGCCATCGCCTGGCTCAGATTTGTCTGAACTGATTTTTTTTTTTTTTTCGGTACTGGGGGTTGAACCCAGGGCCTCACGCTTGCATGCTTTGCAAGTGCTGGACCACTGAGCTGCACCCCCAGCCCATTTTTTTTGACTTTTTGAGGCAGGGTCTTACTAAGTTACGCAGACTGCCTCTGGTCTCGAACTTGTGATCCTCCCTCCTCCACCTCCCAAGCAGCTGGGATTACAGGCGTGCACCACCGCACCCGGCTTCTGAGCTGTATTTAAAGAGCGAGGAAGCTGGGCATGGTGGCGCACGTCTGTAATCCCAGTGGCTTGGGAGGCAGAGCCAGGAGGATTGCAAGTTCGAGACTAGAGGAAGTCTATGTAACTTAGCGAGACCCTGTCTCAGGAAGTAAGGAAAAAAAATAAAAGGGCTGGGGGTGCAGCTCAGTGGTCCAGCACTTGCAAAGCATGCAGGCGTGAGGCCCTGGGTTCAACCCCCAGTACCACCAAAAAAAAAAAAAAAAAGAGCGAGAAGAGAATGTGCGCCACGAATGAGCAGGCGACCGCGTGCAGTGAGAGCAACAACGGTCTCATCTCATCGCGGTCAGCTCCTTCCACAGCGGCAGGGCAACCACCTGCATGGAACACAGATGGTGGCACTGACTTGTTACAGGTGGAAGGAAGTGAGCGCCTCTCCAGCTGTGGGCAGACAGCCTTCCAGGGGCGCTCAGTCCCTGCAGGAGGCGCCCAGCACAGCCTCTGGACAGCGCGTCCTGGTCCCAAGCTGCGGTTTTCTGGGCACAGCTGTTTTGCCCAGAGCTGAATGGCTCCTGTGCCACACACGCCTCCTTGTCCCACTTCGAGACTTTTGGAGCTTGAGAGTCAGAAACCCTCTCCGCTGGCCGGGACGTCCTCCAGCCCCTGTGCACTGCGGGAGGGGCCGGGGGCTGCCTAACACTAGCGACCCCCTCCTTCTTTAACCTCCCCTGCTGCAGGACCTCCTCCTGCCTCCCGTGTCCCCTCCATCACTGGATTGCCCCTGTGTCCGCCACTCACTGGGGCACAGGGCCGTCCCGTTAACGGCATCCAACCTCTCCCCTGCTATGATGGCCATGGCCCAGGTGGGGTGGCCTGGCCCAGGAAGGACCCATTTTCTCTCTGTCAACTTGCGGGACTCTGGTCTGATTTGCCCAGGGACGGCAAGCCCTTTGTCACGTGGTAGGTGTGTGGGTCCGGGAGAGCTTATGCATGACGGGAGGGGCCCCAGCCAGCACCAAGTCCAAATTTGACATGGTTGGCAGTGAGCCAGTGACCACAGATTTCTGAGTACTTATTCTTTAACTTTGTTGTTGTTAGGTGCCATTGAGTTGGCTTCTGATTCATAGCGACCCTTGTAGGGTTTTTAATAGCTGACTATTTCGGGATTGCCTTGGGAGTGGGTTGCCACGTCCTTCCATTTTTGTGGTGCTGGGAATCGAACTCGGGACCTCAGAGACTGCAGAGCGGTGCTCTACCAACTGAGTTAAATTCCAGCCCTATATTACTTTAGGACAGTTCTTCTCAAACTCAACCCCTCGGAATCCGATAAGAGCAGGTCCTGACCCAGGGGATCTGGCAGGGCTTGAGGTTCTACATCTCCAACAAGGTCCCTGGCAACACCAAGGTCTTCGTGCTGGGGTCACACAGGGAAAAGCAAGGTGCAAAGGGGGTTTATGACATGCACTCTGCGCACAGAGATCACACACAGCAGGTACCACATTCAGACCTCCGTTGTTGTTGTTAGGTGCTGTCGAGTCGGTATCCAACTCATAGTAACCCTCATAGGGTTTCAGTGGCTGTTTCAGGATTGTTTTGGGAGTGGATTGCCAGGTCCTTCTCCCATTTTTTTTGGTGCTGGGAATCAAACTCGGGACCTCAGAGACTGCAGCGCAGTACTCTACCAACTGAGCTAAATCCCAGCCCATTCTTCAACTTTAAAAGGAGCAAAATGCGCACAAAGAACGGTGCATCCTGACTCAGTAGTCTCACAAAGACTGTGCCTCCCAGTTTTTCCCTGGAACTTTCCGCTGCTCAGCAGGGGAAGCAGCGCCTGGTGTGGAGGAGGCTGCTGGTGGCCCAGGCACCAGCACGTGCATGCGCAGGTACTTACCGGTCTTCCCCGGGCTCCCACGGGACCCATCGGTCCTATCGGCCCAGGCTGGCCTGGCCGCCCCTGTGGACAGACACATAGAGCACATGCTGAAGACAGGCGGGCAGGGGCCGCAGTCCTGAACGTCTCCAAGCTTTTTCTGGAATATTCCCTAACAAACGCAAGACTTACCTGGAAACCGACCAATCCAGGCTCCCCCGGTTCTCCCTGATGGAGAGGAAACAAGGGTCAAGGGTCACCATGTTTAAGCACCTTTAGTCACACTGTATCACAGAGTTGGAAATAAGCACTGAACTGTACCAGCCCCATCAGGACTCAGGGACATGAGTGACCTAGCATTAGGCTTGGAGTCCTGAGAGCCCAGGTAATGTAAGACTAGAAACACCCTGAATGGAAATAAGCTGATTTTTACCCCATGACAACCACAGAAGCTTCCATTATTCTATAACTCCTTCACCACAGTCGTTCTTGGACTCAGAGCTCGTGTCATGACTGACTCTGCAGAGCATTTACGTGGGGTCGTTGAATCCCGTCCCCCGTGGGTGGCAAACATACCCTGTATCTGTGGCGGTCCTCTTCAGACAGCGCATAAGGTTCGCCTTTCTGCCCTTTGGGTCCTTGGGGCCCCTAAATTGGCAAATATATCATGAAAGAAACACAAAAATGTCCATTTGCATTCAGTCAGGGCAGCTGTGGTAACTGGGTGACTAAGTATTGGCTTTTGTAGGCAATGGTCCAACGGTCCTGTGGCTTATGCAGGCTCCCCAGAATACAAACCCCTACGTTCAGCCGCAAGGCTGAGGCTTTTCATTTCATATTTGTTTTTCTTAGAGGCAAAGTGGAAATACTTTATGTTATTTAGTTCCTTCTCAAAACCCCAAATGAATCCTCTCTAAACGCACCCTCTACCATGCCACTCTGTTTTTCTCTTTGTGATATTTTGTGCCTCCTTTGGCACTGGTATACTAACAATACCAGCACAGATTCTTAAGGGTCACTCTTCGAGATGGGAATCGTGTCACCTACAGACAGGGTGTATAAACACGTGTACCTGCATAAATATCTTTTAGTACCTACGTATACAGTCACTATTTTAAAGTAATAGATAAGTTCCTTTGTCACCAAATGTATAAGAGAATAGGATGGAAAATGAGATAGTTTATTGAAAAGTTGAAGCACGCATAAAAGAAACAAGCAATGAGAGGGGAAGTAACTGGGAGGCTGATTTGCCTAAGAAATCGATTCGCTTTAGGATGAAGACCGGGGAGGCTTGTTCATGACTCCTCACTTTAACATGTTTTCACAATAAAAAGGCTCAACACAAAGAATTAATATAACCCCGAATTTACAAGACTTGACAGGAAGAAGGTATAGATAGATTACTGAAAGAGTATTTCAGGATTGTCTGCAAAGATTCTAAGAAATGAATGAGGCCACAAAACAGATAATTACATGAAAGTTCCTCCATTAAAACACAAAGTTCTGTTGTGTATCTGCCGCACTGTATACACTGAGTAATGCGATCACCTTGTCAGGCCATGAAAGGCATACGATCAGATGAGAGGGTACTAACGAAGAGCTATGTTCAGACTCAGCTGTTCTTGTTTTAGTTTTACTATGACACTCGTAGTCAGTCATTTCAGTTGGAATATGAGAGAAAATAAAATGATACTTGGGCGACTATAGGCACGAACAACATAAACCAAGCCAACTCTCTTCCAGCTAATGTTTCAGAAAGGCTGGGAACCGTGAAGTTGCTTGAATCCAAGACAATCAGCTGCAAGAAAATGCAGGCTGGGAGTGCAGCTTCCAGCTGACCACAGCAAGAAGAGGCCCCCGGGTTCCCAGAGCAAGGCTTGCCGGGGTTTGCCTGCCCCACCTGGGGAGGCTGCCCTTAGACAGGGTCTCTAAGCCGATTCCTCACAGGCGCCTGAGCTGGCCCTTCTGGGCTGAGCCTGGAAGCTGTCGCCCAGGCTACATTACTGTTTGTCCAGTGGCACTGCTGGGTGCCCGCCCCCACCTGCAGGCTCAGCTACCCCGCGTGCTGGGCTCATACTCACGGGGAAGCCGGGGAAGCCCCCGGAGCCGGAGGGCCCCTGCGGGCCGGTGTCTCCCCTGGTGCCGTTGCAGCCGTCATAGCCAGGCCTTCCTCTGGGCCCGCCTTGCCCCGGATGACCCTGGAAGGAGAACAGAGTGTGAAGCTTGCGGGCTTCTAATTCTCACGCCACGGTGGTGCCACGGAATAGTGGTAAACGTCCTTATGAGCCACGTCCCCGGTGTGAATACAATAATCGGTTAACTCTAAAATGAACAGGTGGAGGAATGAAAGACCAGAGAAGTGGGGACACGAGGTGTCATTTAAAGCAGGAGAGAGGCCATGAGGCCAAGTTCTCTTTCACGTGGACACGGTAGGAAGGGATTCTCAGAGCTTCTTCCGCCTTGCTTTATTGGGTGGCTGTCTTTGCACAGGGACGTGGAAAGGGAGATCTTAAAAATCTATAAAAGCTTCTAGAAGCAGCCGGCTCCTTCTCAGGGTAACAGGATGCGTAGCCCCGCCATGTCCAGGTGCATTTTGGGTGATGAGCTAGAGAGACCGCATCCTAAAGGAGGGGGTAGTCATGCTCCCCGCGTGGATTCCGTCTGCGGCTTGGCCACGTTTAGACCGATTTCCTGATTTACTTTCTTTAGGAATACAACTTTTTAGATTCTTGTTTGTTTTTTGAGATAGAATCTGGGTATGCAGCCCTGGTTGGCTTGAACTGTCGATTCTCCTGCCTCAGCCTCCTGAGTGCTGGGATTACCGCCATGCACCACCATGCGCAGTGACTTTTTACATTTTAAATACCAACATAAAGGAGTGTGCCAAGCGTTCTGAGATGCTGGTCCTGGGAGGCAACCTGACCAAGGGTCTGCTGAGCAGCTAGAGAGGCCTGAGATCAACTCAAAGATATCTCTACTGCATTAACATGGTTTTGGAAGACACACCAGGATGGGTTAATAACCTACAATTTATGCACTATGTGACCACTGGCTATTTTTCTATTTTATAGGTATTTATTTACATGAATTATTCTCGTGCAATTTCCTTTGTATTTTTAATTAATTAATTAATTAATTAATTAATTATTTGTGGTACTGGGGGTTGAACCCAGGGCCTCGCGCCTGCATGCTCTGCAAGTGCTGGACCACTGAGCTGCACCCCCAGCCCATTTTTTTTTTAACTTTTTTGAGACAGGGTCTTGCTAAGTTATGCAGACTGCCCCTGGTCTCGAACTTGCAGTCCTCCTGCCTCCGCCTCCCCAGCTGCTGGGATAACAGGCGTGCGCCACCATGCCCAGCTCACAATTTCCTTTAAATGTTAGGTTTCTTGCTGATAAACTAAACATATTCCAGAGTAGTTTTTGAGGCTGTTGGATGTCTTTCAGGTTTACTGTGAGAAATTTGGAAAATTTCAAAGTCAGTAAACAAATCCTACATGTATAGTGCCCTGTGCTCTGAACAGTATGAAGAAATCATAAGAAAGGGGGCTTTTTCTTTGGCTTGCCTATCTCTTTGCTTCAGACGTTCACGGGCGTTGCTTTTCCCTGGTGCTGCAGGTGGTCAGACTCTGACGAGTCACAGAGACCTCTATTGCTCCAATGAATCCGTGAGCTACATTTCTCCACCTGTTAGTGGGTTGGCTCTCAGCTGGCTTTCAAACTAAAGACAGGAGGGGCCTAGGGACCTCCAAACACTTTCTGTGAGCTCTGCTAAAGATCTTCTGTATCCTCTGACATGTCTGCCTAAAATATTTCATCATGTTCTTCATTCTTTTCCTGGATTACCTGTCAGCTGTGATCTTTCTTATGGAGACGCGTACTGTGTCCTTTGAAATTGCGTGCCAATGGGATCTTAGCTTAAAAGTGTGCTTCAAAGAGAAATTTAAATTATATTGAGCTAAATATCCACCTCTCATTGTTCAGCACCCAATTAGATACATTTCTATATGATATACTCTTGTTGTGTTGTTGTTAGGTGCCGTTGAGTCTGGATCCGACTCATAGCGACCCTACGTACAACAAGTGAAACACTATTGTCAGCGCTTCTCTGCTGTTCATAGGGTTTTCAATGGCAGATTGATTTTTGGGATTGGGTTTCCGGGTCCTTCTCCCAAAATATACTCTTAGCTATGATTATTGTTGTTGTTGTTGTTATTATTATTATTATTATTATAGTTAGTTGCTGAGCCAGGGATCTAACCTAGGTCCTCCTGACTGCACTGAGCTCTACCCCAGCCCAAACTGTAAGCTTTTATTTCACCTCACTTTATAAAACTTCTAAACAGCTAAGATTATGCAGCCCCCTCAAAATCAAAATTCATGAACTGATTCATTCTGATAGGTGACATTTAAGTGAACTTAATGAATACTGTCATAGTCCTGCAGTGCAAGACACTATTTTGAACAGCATGGGGATTCTGTGGCACTGATCAGTTCCTTCTTCCCCACAAAGTCACTACCTTCTCCCCAAATGCTGAACTGTTTCTGATAGTGAGTGAATATTCAGTAGAAAAACAAATGAAAACAGGAGCCAGATTAGTTTCTATTTTTTCCCATGTCACCCCATTTTAACTCGGGTTTCAACTTCCCGACACAAAACCAATGGCCAATCCAAAGAGTTCAAACAAGCAGTTTAAAGGTGAATGCTTTAGTTTGAAGCCATTTGTAGGAAAGTATCTTCCTGATTTGTTAACCCACTCTGTCCACTTCTCAAGATCCTCACTACTGTGACAGTTACCCCCTTCTTTGTTCCTGGATGTGGGGGGCAACCTAGTCTGGTTAAGCCCACAAGGCAGGGGAACATTGAGGGTCCTGGCTATGCAGGTCTCCTGTCTCGGTAAATGTGACCTCTTTTCTTTCTCTCTGCTTCCTTCCACTCGTATCAAAGTCTCCCTGCATGTGGGGCTAAGGATCTGAAGGCTGAGTTCTCCATGACAGCTGCCCTCTCCTCCCTCGCTCCTGTTCCCTGGGGTAGCCCTGCTTGCGCCGCTGGGGAATGGTTCTCTCCCCCTGCGCCTGGATGTGTGCATGCGTGTGAGCGTGCATATGTGTACACATGCACACGCATGCACGCACAGCAAAAGAGAAGATGCGTATGCAGGTTACGGGCACAAACGTCTGCGTGTATGTACGAGGTTCGGGAAGCAGATGTCTTCAAGCCACAGCTGCAGACGGAGGGAGGCACTCTGGGATGTGTGATAAACATGTCCATTCCTGAGGTCAGATCTGGCCAGGAAATCGGCCCTGGGAAATCTGCTCATGGTTCCCCGCGAAGAGCCCTGTGAGTCAGGCTGTTTTGTTTATTTTTCTTTATGCCACAAGAAGTAAAGTAAACTGGTTTGTAAAAACACATTTTATTGTATTCTGAGATTTTCTCATGAACCAGCTATGCCTTTCCTTTTGCTCATTTTACGAGTGGTTCCTGCAAAGACTCGGAGGAGCTGCACAGACGCTCCGCTGGGTTTCGCTCTGCCCAGGTTCTCGCTGGACCATTTACAGGCAAGTTGTTCAATGGCTCGAGTGAACCCTCAAGAGTGGCTCTCTGTGGAGCACACGCTGGCTTTTTATTACAAAACTATGTCCAGTTTGGGGCTGGGATTTAGCTCAGTGGGTAGAGCGCTGCACTGCAGTCTCTGAGGTCCCGAGTTCAATTCCCAGCACCTCAAGAATGGGAGAAGGACCTGGCAATCCACTCCCAAGGCAATCCTGAAACAGTCAGCCACTGAAAACTCTATGAGGGCCGCTATGAGTCGGATACCGACTCAACGGCACCTAACAACAACAACAACATGTCCAGTTTAGCAAAGTGGCCTCAATTACAAAGCCAAGGCTATAAGATTGTTTATAAACCGTTTGACTGGGTTCCAGGAGAAAATGTATGCACAGAGAGCCCCCCATGTTTTATGTCATAAACAAAAGAGGTGGTCTAAAAAGGTTCAAGGCCTGCAGCCATAGCCCTGTGGCATCCGATCCCATCAGATCTCGGAAGCTAAGCAGGGTCGGGCCTGGTTAGTACCTGGATGGGAGACCGCCTGGGAACACCAGAAGCTGTAGGCTTGGGAGAAGGACCTGGCAACCCCCTCCCAAAAATCAATCTGCCATTGAAAACCCTAAGCACAGCAGAGAAGCACTGACAACAGTGTTTCCCCTGTTGTACAGACGGTCGCTATGAGTCGGATACCGAGGATACCGACTCGATGGCACTTAACAACAACAATAACAACAAAAAGGTTTAAAATGTTTCTCTCAGTTACAAATGTATTGCCTCGAAACACGCAACATTTCAGGCTCTAGCCTTCCAAAACACTTACGGGAATTCCGTCAGCTCCAGGGAATCCAGAAACGCCTCTTGCTCCCTGGAGGAAATGAACAGTGAATGAATGAATGAATGAATGCTGAAACCCCAGCACCTCCCCTTCCCAGCATGCCCTGCAGGCAGATGGCATCAGCGAGGATCCGTACCACGTCTCCTTTCGGTCCTGTGAATCCAGGAGCTCCCCGTTCACCCTTGTCACCCTTGCGGCCCTGCAGTCCCGGGAATCCTTGCAGCCCTGGCGGCCCAGTGTACCCCTGGGGGCCCACTGGCCCCGGCTGACCCTGTGGGAACAACACAGGTTCAGTTTCACAATTAAAAGCAATGAATACTTATCTTCAGTTACAGTTATTTTCGAAACTACACTCTCCATTCTCCAAGGGCTATAATCTTCAGAGAACATTATGCAAAGTATCATCGTCTACCGCGGCCGCTAGAGAGGCATGGCTGGCTAAAGAGAGAAGTCAGAGCTTAAGAGGGAAAAATTAAATACGAGAAAATATGATCCAGAATGACTAAAGTGATGTTGTTGTGAAATGATAATGTTGAGTTGGGTGAAAGAATCAACATACTTCTTCCTAAGTCTTTTGATATAAAAAATTTCCAAACAGCTCTGTACAAACGCATCTCTGGTTTTCTCTATGTAAGGCAAAATGTCGGCTGGCGTTTAACTCAATCGGTGGAGAGCCACTCTGCTCTCTCTGAGGCCCTTGGTTCAATCCCCAGCACCGCAAAAACGGGAGAAGGATGCGACAGCCCACTCCCGAAGCAATCCTGAAATAATCAGCCACTGAAAACACTATGAGATCACTATGAGTTGGACTTGACTTGATGACCCCTAACAACAACAACAACAGCAATGCAAAATGTGGTGCATCTACACAATGGCACATTATTCAGCCCTAAAAAAGGAAGCACTAATTCATGCTACGGTATGGACACACCTCAAAGACGTGTGCTTACGAAGTAAGCCAGTTACAGAAAGAGAAATATTGCGTGAGTCCACTCAAGTGAGCGGTCAGATTGCCCGAGACACAGCAGGATGACGGGTGCTGGCTGGGGAGGGGATGGGTTCAGAATGCAGTGAGAAGATGCAAGTGTTACGCCGGGCGCGGTGGCGCACGCCTGCAATCCCAGCAGCTCGGGAGGCGGAGGCAGGAGGATGGCAAGTTGGAGACCAGAGGCAGTCTGGGTAACTTAGCGAGACCCTGTCTCAAAAAGTAAAAAAATGGGCTGAGGGTGCAGCTCAGTGGTCCAGCACTTGCAGAGCATGCAGGCGCGAGGCCCTGAGTTCAACTCACAGTCCCGCAAAAATAAATAAATTAAAAAAAAAAAAAACAACAAAAATAAATAAATAAACATAATAAATGAATAAATAAATAAAAACAAAAATAAATAAATAAAAATAAATAAAAAAAGATGCAAGTGTTCTGGAGAAGGGCGGAGCTGAGGGTCACACACAACCATGACAACAGACTTCCTGTCACTAGTCACTACACCTAAAAATACTTAAAACAATGAGTTTTATGTTATGCATGTTTTAAGCACAGTAGAAAATGTAAACACTAGGAACACATTAACATTTATTTGCCACATGAAAGATATTTTTGAAAAACAGAAACGTGGGGGAGGCTCTCTCTTCTATTGGAACACACTTGTCTGTCACAGCTATGAAATAACCTCTGTCTGCCAAGTAAATTTGCTTTCACATTTCAAATTGTTGCCTTGCCCTGAGATTGAGGGGAACCTTGAACCCTCAATTCTGGCCTTTTCTTCCGCTGCCCATAGCAGCCTTCCCCTTATAACTTTCCAGCTCAGGCATGCGTCTTTGCACGCTGTCCGATGCTCGCAGATGAGCTGAGGGGAGACGGAGGATTCCACAGCAGCTGAGGGGCAGCGGGAATCACACAGGGGCGTGGGGAGACCTCACCTCTGCACCCGCGTCCATCACCTACGATGGTGGTTCTCTAGGGGTCCGGTGCCGGAGCAGGGGGATCTTCAGGGCAGAAGATAGTGGGGATGGTGGGTGACTCAGATGGGCCTGCCAAACCTCAGCCCACCGCCTGACACTAAAGCCAGTATCAGGAAGCTCCCTGGGGTGCCAGCACTGAGTGGCAGACATGTGACTCTCCTTCTCTGTCCCCACCTGTTCCAGAAGAGGCCAGCAGGCGGCAGCTCAGTGAGAGCTCTGCTGGGGGCCGCTGGGTTCCAGCATGGGGGGCAGAGGCAAAGCCACCGCGTGCATGGTTGTGACCAGCACTGCAAACGTGAGCCTTTCTGCCACATAATGCGCTTCTTTTCCAGGGAGGACGAATGGGATGACGGGCAGGGAGCCTCGCCATGGGCACAGGACCCCAGCCTCCCTCCATCTCTAAAGCTCGCTGTCTTACTTTTCCTATAAACTGGGGAACAAAACACATTTTGGTCCTGATTTTTAGGGATTTTCGCAGCAGTGCCCATTTCTGCTGGCAGCGGGGTGAGGACATCACTTTCTTAGGATTGCACGCGACGCCACACAGCCTCCAAACTCCCAAGCACGCCGAGGCCGCATGCCAGAGTTTACAGCGAGCATCCTGGGGGATAAAATGTTCCTCGTTAGACTGACGTTTTTATGAGCCCTGTGCGCACGTCTGCATGCAGTGGGATGGCCTCACAGCACCAGCGCATGGGCCATCTCTCCTGACCGCCATGGTCGCCATGCCTGGGGGACGAGAGGTGCATTCTCCTCCCTCGTTCCCAGGATGGACGGCGAGGGACCACACCACAGATGCGTTTCTTTTCCGCTCTCAGCAAACCGCTTTCGGACCTTCGATTCTTGGACGTGACTTCTGGAATGAAACTCCAGCCTTTCTCTCTCTGGAGCACACTGACACCTTCTTTTTATTGAGGCAAAATTCATATAACATGAAAGAGCCGCCACCCTGAAGTGTACAATGGACTGGCTTTTAGTGTTCTCAGTGTCCCATAACCACGACCCTTATCCAGTTCCAAAACACTTTCTCACTGCCTCAGAAGGAAATCCTGAGTCCACTCAGCGGTCACCCCCATTTCTCCTCCTTCCACCTCTGCCCATCACCCACCTGCTTTCCGTCTCTATGGATTTCTCTACTCTGGAAATTTACATGAGCGAAATCATATGATATGCGATCTTTTGTGTCTGGCTTCTTCTACTTAATGTTTCCTTTTCTTTTTGTGGTACTGGGGGTTGAACCCAGGGCCTCGCACCTGCATGCTCTGCAAGTGCTGGACCACTGAGCTGCACCCTCAGCCCATTTTTTTACTTTTTGAGACAGGGTCTTGCTAAGTTACGCAGACTGCCTCTGGTCTCAAACTTGAGATCCTCCTGCCTCTGCCTCTCGAGGGGCTGTGATTACAGGCATGCACCACTGCGCCTGGCTACTTAACGTTTTTGAGGTGCCTCTACGTGACAGCAGGTATCAGCACTTTTATGGCAGTATAATATTCCACTGAATGGGTGTACAACTGTCTGTGCAGTCATTCATTAGCAGGCATCTGGCTACTTTGAATGGTCCTGCTATGAACCCGTGTGTCCAAGTACCTGTATGGGTGTCTGTTTTCATATCTCTGAGGTGTGTATCTAGGAGTGGAATGGCTGGATCTCGTGGCAGTTCCATGTTTAATTTTTTTCAGGAGTTGCCAAGCTTTTTCCTCAGTGGCTGCGCCATTTTATGTCCAACCAGCAATGCATGAAGGTTCTAATTATGCTACATCCTCAGCCACACTTGCTATTTATTTTCTATTCTTTTTGGCCCGAGCCATCTTTGCTAGGGTCAAGAGGGTCCCTTCTGAGCGGCTCCTCCTGAGCCCCTGGCAGAATGGGTCGTTCCACAGAATTCAGTTCAGCTTCTTCCCTGGGTGGGGCCGGGTGGTCTGCGGAGAACGGGGATTGAGGCCTGGCCCCTGTCCACAGGGTGAGCCCTGCACTGTGGGGCTGACTGGACATAGGCATCCTGGCCCCGGATGCCCAGGGAAGGCCTGTTTGTGCCGCTGGGGTCCGAGGCTTTCCCCAGGATGTCCTGCCCCCCGGTGTCCGGCGCGTGTGCGGACAGCAGCCACAGGACGCAGCGAGGATGGCTTCCTGCGCTAATCAGTCTCGTCATCCATTTCCCGCCGAAAAGTCCCTGTCAGAAGACTTATTTCCTTTTCTTCCTTTTGTAAAGAGCAATGTTAAAAATAAAGATCGCCCCAGAAAGATCAGTACCTACTTTAAACGTCTGTGCTTCATAAATAGCCCAACTCCCAAATTCCTAAGGCTTCTAAAATCCCCACCGTGTCCTCGGATTCCCGAAAGATCTCCCTTCTCCCGCCCCAGTCTTGGGAGGTTAAACCTAGGGCCTTGCGCGCTAGGCATGGACTCCTCCACTAACTTGCACACCCAGCCCCATTTTTATTTTGAGACAGGGCCTCGCTAAGTTGCACAGGCTGCCCCCGGCCTCACACCTGCGATCCTCCTGCCTCAGCCTCCCATGTCACTGGGATAATGTGCTCTGTGGCGCCTGGCCACAAAATATTTCTTACAAGACAGCAGATGCTGTGGAAAGGGGCTGTGAGATCGTGCGCTGCGGCCCCCACCTCCGGCACTTTACAGTTCCACCAACAGAGTGGTGCCGCTTTGTAGGAAACAGGGTCACTAAATAAACAGCTTTGTCGTGGGTCTTCTGGGGTGAAGCGCTGTTAGAAGTCTACCAGCAGCGGATCTCACTTTGTCCCCACGACTGTACACAGCAGCTGTGACCTCCAGCCGTCACGGTGGAGAGGAGCCATAAGTGGAGTGCAGGGAAGACCAGGGCCAGGGCTCCCGCCACCTCGGAGCTCCAGGCTGCCTGCGTTAGCGCCCTGTGTTTCCAGATGGAGGCCACCTCAGCCTCACCTGGAGCTCCCACAAAACATGGACTCAGGCCTGCACAAGAACTCCTGAATATACGTTTCAGGGGTCCCCGGGAGGTGCCTTTGTAATTGAAGTTTGAGAGTCACTGTGCTGTACCGCTCTACTTCCCTTCCTGGGACCTTAAAGGAGATGGCTATCTTTTAATGAGAAAACTCTCTTAAGCATGAAGATGGAGCTCAGAGAAAAAGCGTGGCTAGCCGAGAAAGGCAGAGGGCAGCAGAGGATGGCGCAGGTTAAACATTAGTTAAATATTAGTTTCAGTGAAACTTCTCTTCATTTTGTGTTTTATCCCCAAACAATCAGCCATTGAAAATCCTATGAGGATCGCTACGAGTCAGACTCGACTCAACAGCACCTACCAACAACGACATAAAAATACAAACACTGGCTTAAAGAAATCAATAATGAAACAAACTATTTTGCCACCGAAAATAAAATAACAAATCTAGCTTCTGAAGTGATTCTTGAAAATTTAATACACCTGAACATATCAAGGTTTTCAATTATGATTATTAGGGTTGGGATTTAGCTCAGTTGGTAGAGCACCGTGATACAGTCTCTGAGGCCCCGAGTTCGATTCCCAGCACCACAAAATGGGAAGAGGACGTGGCAATCCACTCCCAGGGCAATCCCGAAATAGTCAGCCATTGAAAACCCTATGAGGATCGCTATGAGTTGGACTCGACTCGACGGCACCTAACAACAACATCAATTATGATTATTACAAGCTTATTAGCCAATAGCCTGCCACTAATATAGTGGAGTTTAAAAATAAGTGAATCCAATTAACATTTTTCTCTGACATGTAACTTAGTATGCAATAGGCTCCAAAAGTTACATTTTCAAGTTTTCAGGTCTCTGGCGATTCCACTCCACCCACAGACCGAGAGGGGCGCCCGCTCCTATGCTCCGTGTGTTAAGTGCCAGGTCTAGGTTGGGTGAGGAAGTGGAAAGAGTCTCATTTGTCATGAAACAATGTTTCCCAGGATAGAAGCAGCTTTAACGAGCACCAGGATTTTCAATCTAAGCGCAGCATTTTCCCAGTGGAGCAGAATGACCGCCTGGTGACGCACTGGCCATGGCTGAATAGTAGGAAATCCTTTCTCCTTCCCAAGTTGACTCTTCCTGTCTCGCTGCTCCTGGGCACTGGCGCCCAAGGACACTCTTGTCCTCCAGTTCCCAGCTGGACACTCCCTTCCTTGGCTGGCAGTGTGCATTCCAGACCTTCACCGCCCAGCCTGTCAAAGGCAGCAGTTGTGGGTGATCCTTGGGGAATTCTAACCCAAGTCCCAGTTAATTTCTGCAAGATCTTTGCCACATATTGGAAAATATGTAAAATGTCCCCAGAGACAGAAAGGGTTTCTTTTTTAGGATTCAGGAAAACAGGTCCATCATCCACTATTTAGAAATATTCATTATTCTTAAGGATGATTAGTTAACATTTGTGAACAATTTTTAGATCACCCTGGCAGGGGGAATTAAAGCATATTTCAAGCTAATAGGAATGTGAGATTAGAATTTATACACTATATTGCATAAATCTAGCTATCAATAAGTAACAGGCAACTGCTTATTCTACATAATACAGACCGAGGTGATGTTAAATCTGTTACCTTCTGACTGTATCTTCTTACTTAATATTTAATGAAACATTAGCCACCACCCCAGGCACAATTCTAAATTAAGGATTATAGTTACAACAGATGGAATGATATGGGGTCTTGTAATTTAAAAGATTATAATATTTGGTCAGCATAAAGTAAATAACACTTATATGCAAAGAAACAAACTTTCAGCCTTGTTTTGCTCCTTATCCAACCAGTTACTTGAGAAGGATCATAGACTCAAGTGAAAGAGCTACAAACTATAAAACTTATAGAAGAAAACATGGGGAAGACTCTTTGTGACTTTGGTCTGGTAAAGATTTCTTAGGCGAGGCACAAAGATCCTAAAACACACAAGAGAAAAGTTGGCAAGGTTAACAAGTTTTGATTCTGGAAAGATCCAGTTAGAAATAGAACACATATTTGATAAATGACTTCTCCCCAAAGATGTCCAGGTGGAAACGCGGCTATGAAAAGATGCTGAGCACCACTGCCATGAGAGAAAAGCAGGTTAAATCCACAGAGGGGTGTAAGCAGCATGCTAGAACGGTGGCACACAGAGAAGAAGCCGGCCACGTCACATGCTGAGCAGCGCTGAGAACCGCCAGGTGCCATAAGCAGGGCACAGCCACTTTGGAAGACAGCTCTGCAGTGTCTTACAAAATTCAATGTCCACCTACCATGGGTCCCAGCAATCTCTTCCTTGGTGTGTGCCCAAGAGAAAGGACAACCTACATCCACCCAAGACCCACAATGCCTGCAGTGGTTTGTAAAACTTAGCGAAAGGCCACACACATCTGAACGCTCACCAGCTAATACATGGACGACGGAACTGTGGATTATCCACCCAGCGGAATACCACTCAGCCATGAAAAGGAACACAGTATCAGACACGTATAATGGTTGAGCTGCAGATGGATCCTGTTAACTGAGAAGCCAGACACTGAAGTCTGCTTGCTGTCTGATCCTATTTATACGACATTCTAGAAAAGGCAAAACTAAGGACAGAAGACAGAGCAGTGGTTGCCAGGCGCAGGAGGAGAAGGGCAGGATTGTCTGGGAGGGGCCAGAGGAGACTTCGGGGCAGTGGACCTGTTTTCTATTAGGATTTTGGTGGCCATTACCAGCTGTATACATTCCTCAGTACTCATTGAATGGTACATAAATTATACCTCAATAGATGTGGCCTGAAAACAGAGAGAAAAGGGGTTGGGTAACCTGGAGATGTGGAGGACAAGCCCTGAGGTTCGTTATAACCCGGATCCCACACTTCTGTCACATCCCCGACCTTAGGAGACAGAACATTCAGAGGGCAAGGGACAGCGCACATTTTAAAGCAGCATATTTAAAAAACGTGGCCAAGAGCTTTTTAAAAATGTCTGCCAGGGCAATAAAGGAACCCGAAGGAGCCCCGGGGCACATGGGTTCCATTTCGCTCCATCCCCATAAAAAGCCCAAAGCCGAAGGTGCCGCCCGATCCTAAGACACCACCACGTCGTTCCGTCTGGAATGACTTGGCTCGGATCGAGTCGCATACTGCAGCAGAGGAAAACGGATCGGCCTGTCCGCGGGTCCCCGCAGGCCCAGCGTCTGAAACCTTGGCTCCTTATTCTAAAACAGGCAGCGCTTGGGCCGGCGCCTCCACGCCGTTAGCCGCGGCCGGCCGAGCTTTTTATAGTCTGGATGGGACTCGGCCTGGCATATGTCAGAAAGCTGATTTTCTGGGAAAGCCTTTCATTGCCTCAGTGCTTCAGCAATAAATATATTTCATCTGCCTGGATGTGAATCATTGCCTAACAGGCTGGATTTCCCAAGCCTCCTGGGGCTAAAAAGATGTGCAGTGTGAGGGTGGATGGGTTGCAGGCTCAGCTGTGGGCCACCGGGGCCCCACATAAGTACAGAATGCGCTTTCTGATTTGTACCTGCAACATGTAACACAGTATCAATGATGAGCACGAGGCCGTCAGACAGCCTGGATACTGTTACAGAGTTAATAATACGGGTGGCTCCGCCCAGACCTGCTTCACTAGAGGGACCATTCGAATAGGAGGTGACTTACTCTTGCGTTACCTGCATCGCGAAATGACTGGGTGTCTGAAGCTGATTGTGTATGTTTGTGGTTTCAACTGCAGGCTATTAATGCTCCTGTGCCCACCGCATGTGTCAATAGTTTACTAGCGTTCGTAGGCCAAATTCGTGCCCGAGAGCGTGACGTGCCTCAGAACAGAGACGGTCTGCTCTAATTGCTCCGTTTCTCTCGTTCCCTTGTGGGGTGCTCTGCATGCGGTGAGCATCACAGTCCTGCTCGCGGCGGAGCCAGAGGAACCATCAGGCAGGCGGCCAGCGCTGGACGGTGACTTTCTAGTATCCGTGGCATAGGCCACAGATGGGACAGAACCAAGAGCTGCGTCTCTTTTGCATTTGGACTGAAGAGCCGGCAGATGGAAGAAAAATATCTTTGAAGCTTGCATCATATTGATTTGGTTCTCTTACGAAAAGTGACCAACCCACCTGCCCACTGGCCGACTAAGAACAAAGGCCGAGGGCAAGGCGGGGAGGCCTGGTGTGGCTGTGACACACGGATCCCCCTATTACTTTTTCTGAAATGTTCCTGGTTTTCTGTGGCTACCAAATGCTTGGTTACCAATGACTTTGTTCCCACTCCCATCCCCACCTCTTTGGCTTTTGCCGGCTTGCCTGTCATTTTATGTTCATTTGGTTTTCCTTGTTGTTGTTGTTGTTAGGTGCTGTCGAGTCTTTTCTGACTCATAGCGACCCTTTCAGTGTTTTCAATGGCTGATTGTTTCGGGATTGCCTTGGGAATGGGTTGCCACTTCTCCCATTTTTTGCGGTGCTGGGAATCGAACTCGGGACCTCAGAGACTGCAGAGTGGTGCTCTACCAACTGAGCTAAATCCTAGCCCTTGGTTTTCCTACTCTTCTTAAAAAGGGCTTTTCTTCTTAATGCACAGATAGTGAAAAACTCTTTTTTTAAATGCACAGCAGTGAGGCTGCCACTTGTCAGGACCCGGAGTGGCTCCCTCACCCCCATTCCCCTGGTCTGCCTCTGAGCCAGAGCCAGGCCCCCCAGTCCTCGGTCACCAAGTGTCCCCGCCCCTCTGCTCTTGCCCTCTCCAGCGGGCCACAGGAGTGGGTCTGTGGCGTGCAGTCTTTTGCACGTGGCTCCTGTCACCCGGCAGAGCACACTGGAGTTTCCCCTGCAGGCTGCGGGGTCAGCGTTTTGCTCCTTTTCGTTGTGGAGCAGCGCATGGTTGATTCCGTCCCCACGGTGTGCTCTGCCTTTCTCCCCCTGGAGAACATCTGGATTCCGATGGACGGGGGTGGGGCTGCCGTAAACATTTATGCGTGGCTGTTTGTGCCGACGCACGCTTTTGTAAACACCCAGGACGGCCTGCTGAATCACACGGGAAGTGTCTGACTTCGTTAAACCCAGCGGCACTGCCTTCCAGACGGGCGGTGCCATCTTGCCCTGGTGCCAGCGGCAGATCGTCCCAGCTGCTGGGCACTCTTGGCAGAAACTGGCACCATCAGCTTTTTTACACGCTGAGCCGTGCTGGCAGGTGTGCCGTGTGAAGCTCTGGGTTTCAATCTCATGCCTTCCAACTCCCACAGGTGTCTACACTTCTGCTGACCCTTGTCCAGCTCGGGGTTCGCCCTGCCTATCTAGAGCGTAACTTTGTCACCGCCATGGCGAGAACAATGCCCCAGCCCTGCTGCCAGTTCTGCACTTGCACTTTGGGCTGCTCAGAGCCCGAGAGACCACGGCCACCACGGGTCCCTTTGCTCCTTTCCGTAAGGACGACGCCTTCCTCAGCAAGGCTGAGTCTCATCAGGAGGGAGAACCACGCAAAGCGACAGTCCCAGAGCAGTCGCACAGAGGAGGTGACTCAAAAGGACAGCTTCTGTGTGTGGCCCGTGCATTGTTACAAACTTCCATAGAAGCAGGCATAAAAGGCAAGTAGGAGAAAAATCTTCCACTGCACAGAAACTAAGGAGAATTTCAGCTCCGAAACTCTCACCCACAGTAAGGCGTTCCTTTTATTTGGAGTAAAAGAAAGTTCCCTTCTCACGCATTCGGAGACAAAGGCCATCTGCGTTGCGGTACGGGAACAGGAGACTCTTCCCTAGCAAGAGTTGCACAGGAAATAAAATCCATTTACATTTGGGCCAATAACTATTCTCAAATTCATGTCTCTGCTCTGGGCCACTGATGATCTGTTACTTCCCCAAGGCTTTGTAAAATATGGGGTTGGGAAGGGATGTCAGGGAGCCCTGGGGCACCCTCAAGGTTGGGAGTCCCATCAGGCTGAGAGGCCAGGGCTTCTCCCACCACTGAATCCAATCTGCATTTTCACAAGACGCCTTGTGTTAGCTGGGCATGGTGGCGCACGCCTGTAATCCCAGCGGCTTGGGAGGCGGAGCCAGGAGGATCCAAGTTTGAGACCAGAGAAAGTCTGCGTAACTTAGTGAGACCCTGTCTCAAAAAGTAAAGAAAAAACAAAGGGCTGGGGGTGCAGCTCAGTGGTCCAGCACTTGCAGAGCATGCAGGCGCGAGGCCCTGGGTTCAACCCCCAGTACCGCAAAAAAAAAAAAGAAAAAAAAAAAGAAAAAAAAAAAGACCCCTGGTGTTTACAAGCTTGGCGACATCTGAGGAAATCACACTAGAAATGCCATGTCTCAGGCTTGGCCGTGGCATCCACAAGGGAGATGCTCTCTTGTTAGACAAAAACCTGCTGGTCTAGAAATTCGAGGGTGAGGGGAGGAGGCTGGGAATCTTATATTTAAGAAGCCCCCCAAGCAATTCGGGTACACAGCCAGGAGAGGAAACGGTGCAGAGAGGAGGAGGCGCCCGGCCTGCCCGCCAGGTCCCCACGCATGCGCTTCTGAGGGGCTCTGGGTCTCCTTGCCCCAGCCGGGCGGCTCACGCTGCTCCTGAGGGTGCACTCTTCCTAAGTGCGAGCAAAGGCTTCCTGGACCCCTCCTGCCTTGTTCTGCCACGCCCTCCCCCATTTTCTCAGAGGCTTTTCCCACAGCTCTTAGGAGGCCTTGCCTCCCATCCTGGGGGGACTTTACCACCAGCCTTCTGGTTTTTAGCATGAGCCACCTGTCTACAACTTGCTCCTGCCCACACTAGCACAGTTTGCTCCAGTCTCATGGAGCTCCTGACAAGTAGGAGAGTTTCCTTAGAACCTCAGGGCCTTTGCACATGCCTGCCCTTACTGCCCAGTGCTTCTCAGGGACACGGGACTCAAGCACAGCCTGTCTGGGCTGTTTTCCTCATCTAAACTAGAGCTGCTGTCTGCCGGCCGGCTCGCTTCGGTCTCACGGTGCGGTGGCGTGCCCTCCCTCTGTACTTACACACTTACACCTCACACAGGACGCAAGGCCCTGGCGATAGGGGCCGTGCTTCATTTAAGCTTCCGTCCCCAGTGTTTCTCACAGTATTTGACACAGAGTTTGCCCCACAAACTGTACTGAATGAATGGATTATGGCCCTGCCATTTACCCGGCTCGGTCTCACCCAAAGATCATCTTCTTTCCACAGGGGGGCTCCTGTTTCTAGACCTTTTTTCTTTTCTTTTTTGCAGAGCCTCACATATGCTGTTGTGTTGTTGTTAGGTGCCATCAAGTCGTGCCCCACTTGTAGCGACCCTCATAGGGTTTTCAATGGCTGACTGTTTCGGGATTGCCTTGGGAGTGGATTGCCAGGTCCTTCTCCCATTTTTGTGGTGCTGGGAATTGAACTTGGGACCTCAGAGACTGCAGAGCAGCGCTCTACCAATTGAGCTAAAGCCCAGCCCCACATATGCTAGGTAATCGCTTTTCCCCTGAGCTGCATCCCCAGCCCTGACCCCTTTTCTGACGATTATAACGACTTCACGATTTCTGAGGAGCAGCTTTGGGGGGTCCTGTTGTTGGCCCCGTTCAATTCTGTCTGTCACCTTAGTGAGTCAGAAAATCCCTCACCCACAACCTCAGCTCCTCTCTAAGCTCCATGCCAGCCCAGCCCAGCAGAATTTCTGACTGTTGGCTCGACCAGGGTATCTGTCTTATCTCTTTGGACTATCAGACAGAATGGTTTCCACGTCTGGGAGATGAAGTCATAAGCAGGGGACCACCCAGCCTTGCAGGAGGGAGGGCGGTCCTGTCTGACCACGCTTTGCGTCTGATTAGATCCATGAGGTAGCATCTGCAGAAATCCAGCCTGCAGGATGAGGCAAGGGCTCTGGAATGCCAGGACCCCCCACCCCAGGAGATGCAGCTCTGCTAATGTTTGACCCGGGCTGAGGACAATCATCAGCGATAAGCCAGAGGCACTGAGCAATGGCGCGGAACCGCTGTGACTCAGGGGGTTAAAGGTTGTGGGGAAAAGATACCAAAGGAAGATGTTTTAATGCTTACCGCATAGCTCTGTTTTGGAATCAAATCTTAACTTTATATCCACAAGACACCTTTCCACCTCTGACATTCCTCAGGACTGAGAACAGCAAGAACCGGGAAACACAGTGCAGTTCTAGTGGTCAACACCAGGTGGCAGTCAGACGCACTCTCCGGGACCAAGAAACCCGCCGTCCTTGAGTGCAGGCGCTGACGTGCAGGAATAAGGATGTCAACGCCTTCGACCCTCTTGTGGGACACCGGGACTCCTCTCAGTGGCACAGAGGACAGGTCCCTCATTTGTTGGGGCGCTTACCCTCCCATGGGGAAAATTCTGAAGAAAACTGTGAATGCAGATTTCTAGTGATGTCTAAAGAGCACATCAAATTCCAGCTTTCTTTTTATGGAGTGGTTGAACTCAGTGATTAATTCATCTCAGGAGTCCCTTCCCTTTGACTCGTCTAAAGGAAAGGGTGCTACGCCTGCACGCAGGGGGCTTGCCAGAGCCAGGCCCTCCCTGCGCAGAGGCCCGTTAGTGATTTCCAGTGACGGTAGATTTGGTTTCTGCTCTGGAATAAGTCAGAACGGCAGCTAGCCTACCTGGGCTCCAGGGTGCGCACTGTTCGAGCCCTTGCCTGCAGTTAACGCATTTAATTCTTCATTCCACAAAACCCCTGTGAGTTCACACTGTTACCACATCCACTCTGTGGGGGAGACCGAGGCAGGGGTGTGCCGTGCTGCTGGCCCTGTGCAGAAAGGACTCAGGCCTAGCTTCAGAGGAACTGTCATCCCACGCGAGGTTCCCTTGTGGAGTGGATGTGACTTTAGACCCTGCATCTGTCTTTTCTCTGATCTTTGTTGTTGTTGTTAGGTGTCATCGAGTCGAGTCTGACTCATGGCTACCCTCATAGGGTTTTCAATGGCTGACTGTTTCAGGATTGCCTTGGGAGTGGGTTGCCAAGTCCTTCTCCCATTTTGCGGTGCTGGGAATTGAACTGGGGACCTCAGAAACTGCAAAGCACTGCTCCACCAACTGAGCTAAATCACAGCCCTTTCTCCGATCTTTAGAAAGCTATAATTAAGCCAAAAGCACATGGATGGATGGTCTGCAAAAACAAATGGAATCTGCCTGGGGTTCAAACCAACCGCAGTGCTGCGCTGACTACCTGAGGGACCCGTGTCTCTGCTTGAACCCCGCTGCGGCTCAGCGTGGGTCATTTCATGGCTCAGTGACCCTCCCTACTAGACAGTGACCTGGCAGAAAGACAGGGTGAAAGCCAACAGTGTCCTTGGCTACTTTTTAGCAACTCTAGTCAAAAGGTAAGGAGGGGAGGCCTAGGAGCTGCAGGCTGACCACCGAGACCCCACGATCCTGGGCAGATGTTCAGACAGATCTCAGCCCGCGCACTCTCTCGCTTCCATCCACAGATGCCTGGCCGAGGGAAGGCTGCCCGTGAGAGATTCCCTAGAGGCTGGAGGGTTCCCATGGTAGGAGGGGTGGGACGGTTAAGTGTTGCCTGAGATAGGGACGAGGCTGGACAATCAGGTTCCCACGTCCCGGAAGAGCAAGGTCATGGCAAGAAGGCGGCGTGGTTCAGGAGACCCGTGGTTAGCCTGGCTGTGCCCGCCTTGGACGAGAGAAGGCTGGAAGGCAGAGCCTGTCTGCCTCACAGGGCCAGGAGGCCCCTGCGGAGCAGCCCAGCACGGGAGGGCCACAGCGCTGGGGAGAAGGGAGAGGACGGGAGAGAAGAGCTGGCGGCCACGTGGTTTGCCAATCGACTAAAAGGTGTAACCTGAGGTTGAAAGAGACGTTAGGAAGCCGGAGAAAGGCTCGGAAGCCGGGCAAAGCTGGGGGTGACACCCTAGGAATGGAAACGTTTTAGGGAGGTGCTCAGGGCAACTGTGATGGGATGGTGGTGGTACCTAAGCACAGGGGAGACCACGGCGGTCTAGGAACCCTGGGGGTCTTTCTGTTTAGAGCTGGAAGAGACCCTAGAGTGTCGGAGCCACCTTGAGGGACTTGCGCACGCTTTGGATATTGTTGTTGTTGTTGTTGTTGTTAGGTGCCGTCGAGTCGGTATCCGACTCCTAGCGACCCTCATAGGGTTTTCAACGGCTGACAGTTTCGGGATTGCCTTGGGAGCGGATTGCCAGGCCCTTCTCCCATTTTTGCGGTGCTGGGAATTGAACTTGGGATCTCAGAGACTGTAGCGCAGCGCTCTACCCACTGAGCTAAATCCCAGCCCGCTTTGGATGACGGGCACATGAAATGGAGCACTTCGGGGCGGTTCCTGCAGAGAGCCCCAGGCTGCCCGGGGGAGCAGTGACTCTGGCGCCCAAGGCCTGATGAGGCGGTGTGGCTGGCTCGTGGCCCAGCTCTGGCATTCTTTGTCACATGGCCCTTCCAGTGTTTACATTTCTTCTTTTCTGTGGTGCTGGGGATGGAACCCAGGGCCTTGCACAAGCCAGGCCTCTGGGCCGCACCCCGGCCCTTGAAGTCTGATCCTGGGAAGGTCAAATGACAGACAGTCCCGTGGGATCAAAGCTCCGTCTTCCTTATCTGCATCTTTAGAAGTCGCCAGTGTTCTGGAAGAGGCCGCTCTCAGACTGTGGCACGACATCACCCACGGCCAGGCTGAGGCCGAGGGACAGCTCTGCAGCTACTGCAACGCCAGAGCCCCTTCATGGTGCCACCATCGCTAGAGCCCCTTCGTGGCGCCAGCTGGCGCTGGAGGCTGCAGCTTATTTTATAGGCAGTGAACAAAGGGCGGGACTCCTGGCTCTCTGGTGTCCCAGAATTCCCTTCTCAGAGTCCCATGTGGGCTGACCCCAAGGGGACCCCGAACCCACATGTGCAAGGGTGGGTGTATAAGTAGTTGAGAAAGCAAAGTGTAGGAGCTCTATTAACAGGTGATTTCTAGCGACATAGCAGGGGCAACATGTGGGCAGGGATTTAGCTCAGTGGGTAGAGCGCTGTGCTGCAGTCTCTGAGGTCCTGATTTCGATTCCCAGCACTGCAAAAATGGGAGAAGGACCTGGCAATCCACTCTCAAGGCAATCCTGAAATAATCAGCCACTGAAAACACTATAAGGGTTGCTATGAGTTGGACATGACTCGATGGCACCAAACAACAACAACAAAAACGACAAGCAAAAAAACGTCCAAGCACTTGCGTGTGAATTTCTACTTAGGTTCCCATCCCCACAGCAGCTCCTGGTTATGCGCACTCTCCGTGGTGGCCCGGGTTTTGCCTGTGTCCGCGGAGCCACGTGGGCGGGAGGGGTCCATCTGCCCAGAATCGTTGGCAGTGTGCTCTTGTCACTCGTGGCCATTTCCTATTCACCTAGGAATTTCTTTAAGACCAGACAGCGTGCAAATCCTGAAATCTATTTTCAGCACTGGGCGGGTCCTTCACCCATGGCTGCTCGGGGACCACACCTAGCCCATGTCTCCCCACTTCTGCATAGACCAGGAAGCCTAACCGTCTCCAGGGGCCGAGTATCTGCTCACGCAACTGGCTTACAACCCGTGGACTGCAGGCAGGCCGCCGGTTATGAATAATGATCTACTATCTGCTTTACCTCTGGGAATTATGGGTACCGCTGTCTTAGAATTTACTAGCTACTCAGTTTGGCAGCGCATTCTTTGAGCCAAACATTACTCTCTGTCATGCAAAACAGTAGCACTGCCTTGGAGGCTGCGGTCTGACGTGCCCAGGAAGAATTCGGGAGGCAGATACTTGACCACCGTGTGGCTGGCCATAGTCTTCCCTATATAATGATTCATCAGAAGCTGGTTTCCGGCTATGGAGAGGCTGCACTGTTTCTGGCTGCTCATTGGCCCACCTTCCCAGGCTCAAGCCAGGGGCCGAAAACAGTGCCCAGCGGATCCCAGTTAGTTTCTGGAAGCATCAGACTGAAGGCTGCTAGCAGGTGCGTGGAAAGACCAGGCTCTCTTTCCTCCTAACAGACCCCAGAAGTAAAAAGCATGGGGGAAGTGAGGTGATTTCAAGTGACGCATACAGCATTCGGGGCTGGGATTTAGCTCAATTGGTAGAGTGCTGCACTGCAGTCTCTGAGGTCCTGAGTTTGATTCCCAGAACCGCAAAAATGGGAGAAGGGCCTGGCAATCCACTCCCAAGGCGACCCCGAAACAGTCAGCCATTGAAAACCCTGAGGGTCCGACTATGAGTCGGATACCAACTCGACGGCACCTAACAACAACAACAACATAGAGCATTCAGCTAACTTGGGAGTTTCCACAATGGCAGAGACAGCGACAGGCCCTGCAAAACGTAGTCAGGAGCTGGGGGCCGGGGTGGCACAAATCCGTGCTTAGGATGCCGGTTAACCCTTATGCCACTGGAGGGAAGGTTCTGTGCCCTTCTAGGGGTGGGTCAGGGGCCAGGAGGGGGCGTCCCGATCTCGTGCTCCTGGTAAGATCTACAGTTTCCTGGGATGCGGAATCAGCTTGGGACTTCAGGTGGCCTTGTCCAACACGAGTCTCACCTTCCCCCACCCCTACCACGTTCTCCGGCGTGGCTTCCCCGTGGGTCCTCGGCGCCACAGCCGTTTCCAACCACAGTTCGCCTTGTGGGTTTCTGAAGCAGTCGCTGTTGGGGTTTTCCAGGGATTTTGTAAATGTGTTTCCTCAGCTAGGATCTCTCTCCAGCCCCCGAGGCTTCTCCCGTCCCATTCCTGGTGTGTTGCTAAAACGCTGTTGACTCAGCCTGGCCTCCCTGAGGCCTCTGAGGCTCAGACCACAGCCTCCTTCCTCCAGCTCCTCCCTCCACTGGCCCTCCTGCCCTGGCTGCTTGCTGTCTGTTTCCTTGCAGGGGATCCCCCTCTACTCCTTGGATGCTGCTGCCTGAGACCCCTCGCCCCTGCTTTTCTTGCGGCACACTGCACAGTGAGCCCATTCAAGGACACTATTCGTGCTGTGGTGCTGGGAATTGAACCCAGGGCCTCAGGCACGCTAGGCAAGCGCTCTACCACTGAGCTAAACCTTCAATCCCCACTACCCCAAGTCTGAAGACACTTTCAGAAGATGCAGCTACTTCTGGGCACCACACCTCATTGGCCTAGCACCTGCCACACCTATGCCCTTGCTAGTGGGCAGTTCCCCCAGGTTCACAAATACAAAAGGTTGTTGTTGTTGTTGTTGTTAGGTGCTGTCAAGCCTTGTCTGACTCATAGCGACCCTCATAGGGTTTTCAATGGCTGACTGTTTCAGGATTGCCTTGGGAATGGATTATCAGGTCCTTCTCCCATTTTTGCAGTGCTGGGAATTGAACTCGGGACCTCAGAGACTGAGCTAAATCCCAGCCATACAAAAGGTAAATATCATAAATAAGATAAATCAAAGTATTGTTATTATTAGGTGCTGTTGAGTCAGGTCTGACTCAGTGACTCTCTGTGCATCAGAACAAAACACTCCCCGGCATTGTGCCATGCCCGGCATTATGTCAGTGCTTCTCTGACATTTATAGGGTTTTCAATGGCTGATTGTCTCAGGATTTCTTCGGGAGTGGACTGCCACATCCTTCTCCCAGTTTTGCAGTACAGGGGGTCGAACCCAGGGCCTCAGGAGCACAGAGCAGCACTCTACCAATTAAGCTGAACCCCAGGGCCTCAGGAGCACAGAGCAGCACTCTACCAATTAAGCTGAACCCCAGGCCCCCAATCAAAATCTAGCACTGTTATACTATTTGCTACTTTGTGCTCTTTTGCTTTGGACAGTAACAGCTTCAGTCTGAATACGCGTGTCTCCAAAATGCCAAAGGCAAACGCTCCATGTGTTGGCATTGTTGTTTGTTGTTAGGTGCCGTCGAGTGAGTCCGACTCATAGCGACCCTCATAGGGTTTTCAATGGCTGACTGTTTCAGGATTGCCTTGGGAATGGGTTGCCAGGTCCTTCTCCCATTTTTGCGGTGCCAGGAATCGAACTCAGGACCTCAGAGGCTGCAGAGCAGCGCTCTACCAACTGAGCTAAATCCCAGCCCATGTGTTGGCGTTAAGGGACGGGATCTTTGGAAGGTGGTGAGGTTGTGGGTGGGCCCCGGGAACACCATTAACGCCCTGATAATTAGTATAAGGCAGCTTGGCTGTCTCTTCCAGACGACACAGCGGCAAGGCACCACGTGTGAAGCGAAGAGCCCTTACCAGATGCTCAACCTGCCAGCGCCTCGACCTAGGTCGCCCTGCCTCCAGGACCGAGAGTGTCCATCTGTCCCCAGACTGAGGTGTTTTGGTCAAAGGGCCCGCACAGACTAGGCCAGTGACCAGGTCACAGAGATGCACTTTTCTAAGCCCTTTTGTTGTTGTTGTTAGGTGCCATCGAGTCGGTATCCAACTCATAGCGACCCTTATAGGGTTTTCAATGGCTGACTGTTTTGGGATTGCCTTGGGAGTGGATTGCCGGGTCCTTCTCCCATTTTTGTGGTGCTGGGAATTGAACTTGGGACCTCAGAGACTGCAGCGCAGCAGTCTTCCAACTGAGCTAAATCCCAGCCCAAGCCCTTTTAGGCCCTCTGAAATACAAGTAGAGGCCAGGTGGCCTGCTGTGCACCCCAGAACCATCTCCAGGACCCCACACTTAGAAAGCGGCGGAGCTGAAGCCTTTCTGAAAGGAAGGACCTTTGAAGAAGCTTTTTGGAAACAAGTTTTGTTTTAGTTCCCACGGACAGGCAAACATACCAATGACACCCCACTGTCTCTCAGGACACATCGAATTGGGCTTCCTTGAGCTCAGCGCGAACCCTCCATGGAGTCTGTGTGACGCACGCTACACTTCCGGTGCTGTGATTATCTCCTTATCCATTTTAGGAGCCCTCAGCTAAAATGAGTTGGCTTAAGTCTCCCAGGCGAAGTCAGTGCTAACGCTAGGAAAGCCAAAAGTCAGCTCGGTGCAGACCGGTGGGACTTGCGGCCATGTCTTTGCCTGCTGGCTTGTTCTTTCTCTGCCGGCCCCCGGCCTCGACAGGCAGCCAGGACCCCACGCCTATCCGTGGGATAACAAACGAGGAATGAGCGTGTCATGAAGGGCAAAACCCAACAACTGTTTGGATGGAACAATCGGCAGGAAAACCGAAAATCGTTGAAGCCAAGTCCGTGGTCAGGAAAAAAGTTGGGAATGTGTGGGTGGGTTCTCAAGGCCTCAGGAAAACTCCGGAAGTCCAGCAGATGTTTCTCGTTAGGAGGCACTGGAAGCCCCAGGAGCTGCATCTTCTGCTGCTGCTGCTTTGTAAACACGAGTTTATTTATGAAACATTTTTCTTCTTGCATACTTCTCTGCTAAACTTACCAAATAAAAAACTGGCCAAGTGGTGAACTCCCAGACTTTCCTGTGGAGCCCAGGGTACATGTATTTGGGTAAGAAAATCCCCACAGGCTGCGGCAAGCTGGACCAGTCACCCTCCATGCTTTAGTCTCCTGGGAATTCTTTCTTTCCTCTGATTTCATAAGGCTGAATTAGAATTAGATTTTCTTCAATAATCAGCTGTCATTGTCAGGTGCCATTGAGTAGGGTCCGACTTCTAGTGACCCCCAGAAGGTTTTCAATGGCTGACTGTTTCGGGATTAGTTTTGGGAGTGGATTGCCAGGTCCTTCCTCACTTTGCAGTGCTGGGAATTGAACCTGGGTCCTCAGAAAGTGTGGAGCAGTGCTCTACCTACTGAGCTAAACCTCAGCACAGAAATGAGCTATAAATAGTATAACTCAGGTTTCAATCGCTACCATATTTTTCTCCCTTTGGAAAGTGACTTAGTAGTTGTAACGACCACTTTCTTGGTCTACTGCTGGTTTTATAGAAACATTAGTAAATGGGGACCACATTCCAGGAATCAGAGTGAAGAATATGTAACACGAGCCGGGCGCGGTGGTGCACGCCTGTAATCCCAGCCGCTCCGGAGGCGGAGGCAGGAGGATCACAAGTTCGAGACCAGAGGCAGTCTGTGTAATTTAGGGAGACCCTGTCTCAAAAAGTAAAAAAATGGGCTGAGGTGTAGTTCAGTGGTCCAGCACTTGCAGAGCATGCAGGCGCAGGCCCCTGGGTTCAACCCCCAGTACTGCAAAAAAAAAAAAAAAAAAAAAAAAAGAATATGTAATACATTGAGGTTTTCTGCTTTCTAATGCTAATTTTGGACACACATTTGAATATCTATGAAAGGGTACTTTCCTTACTATGGTGGGTTTGCCAGCCAACAAGAGTTAGGACAACTAACTTTTGACTCCCTCAGGAAGGAGGACCAAAATTGCAAAAGCCACACTGTAAATTAATGTTCAGAAAACATCTCAGATCTCATTTAAGTTTCTCGTCTGCCCAAGAATGTTTCCGTTTTTATTACATACAACAACTGGTCTCCAAAAGGTCCATGACAGGTTCGGTCTTTTAACAAAAGGCATTTTGTGAATGGACAATGGGAATTATTTGCTGGGCAGTAACTAGAGAACGGCCTACAGCCATAGCCCTGTGGCAACCGATCCCGTCAGATCTCGGAAGCTAAGCAGGGTCGGGCCTGGCTAGTACCTGGATGGGAGACCTCCTGGGAACACCAGGTGCTGTAGGCTGGAGAGAAGGACCTGGCAACCCGCTCCCCAAAATCAGTCTGCCATTGAAAACCCTATGCACAGCAGAGAAGCACTGACAATAGTGTTTCCCCTGTTGTACAGAGGGTCGCTATGAGTCAGATACCGACTCGACGGCACCTAACAACAATAACAACAACAACAACTAGAGAATGTGCAGCAATGGCCTGCACAGAACCTGGTTAAAGCCTAGAACTCCAGCTGGCTGTGTGTTCTGGAGGATTAATCTGATTGCTACACACGGTTACTGGATATATTGTGAATGTGGAACCGATTCAAGAACATCAGATTTTCTTGGCCCTGTGGAGATTACTCAAGCCATCAAGAATTTTAATGGAGAATCCTACAGAAGGAATTCCACAATCATCAGGCCACAGAAGCCGTGACCAGATGGAGCCTCGCTCAGACCCGCCTTCTCTTAACCTCAAAACACAGTGTTCTCCTCGGAGAGGAGCAGGTGTCTGTCCTGTCATTTTCCTTCCAGGAAGATCATGGAGCGCAAATACAATCAGATTAAAATAAACCTGATCATGTGCATGGGAATTTAAATTTAAACATGTTCGAGGGCAAACCTCCCGACATTTAAATCATCTTTGAAAAGTTCCAATATTTTCACAAATTTCTCAAAAGTGGGTTGCACCACGCAGGGAATGCTAGGCATTTGGAAGAGGAGAGATTTCCCAAGGCGGGGTTGAACTTGACGGAGTTGTTTTTTTGTCATTTGTGGGGGGAAAAAAAGCAGGTAAAAGGGTTTGGACTTGCAGGACCCCAGGTCGGGGGCCAAGCTGGAGAAGCAACTTAAGAATCTGTTATGGTAAGCCAGACCTTTCCTAGGTCAAGCCGGGGTGGCTCTTAATGCCAAAGCGTCACTTGTGTTGGACATCGGCCAGGGTCCAACGGCTGAAGTGTGGCAGTTATCTCTCAAGTAGGATCTTAACTTCACAGGTTTCCAGGCCTTATGGGAAGAAACATTTTATCGCCACGTGGCTGTTATTTTCCTCGATGGCACTGGACAAGTGGTCGACCTCAGGCTTTGCCTCTGTGATGTGGGGGTTTCAGCAGGGTTTCTGGGAGCAAAGCATTAGCCCGGGGAGCACAGCATTAGCCCGGGAAACAGCTCAGGAGATGTGGGATGGGTTTTCTTTGCTTTTCTCTCCAACACCTTCGCATTCCTTCTACCTATTTCTTAAACGTCGGTAATAATCATTGCCAGAATACTGGGCGTACAGTATAGGGTTAACAATGTACACATTCTCTTCATTTTAGTGCCAGTGAAAATATTCTTACAACTCAAAACTGGCAGGAGTTTGTGGTTGATCTCTTTGCGTGTAATGCTCTAATTGAGCCAAAAAAGGTAGTTATACAACTAAGGGAGAAACTAGTTTTATAGGAATTTGGTCCTCAAAAAATGTGTTTTTTAAAGAAAGCACTTTAAGTTACCAAATTTGGTTGACGGATTAGGTGATTTCCCACTCTGACCTTCTCTGGTCTGGTTCTAGATAAATTAATTATCCTTTTCATTATTCCATTTCTAAAGCAAATGGCAACTCTAAACTTGTATCTCTAATATTTTACCTGTTTATATACATTGATACTATTTCAATAGCTGAGTTGTTATAATAAGTATGCATTTAATCATGTTTATACAGATGACACAACTTTGTTTGCTGAAAGTGAAGAGGATTTGAAACACTTACTGAGGAAGATCAAAGAACACAGCCTGCACTATGGATTGCCCTTCAACATAAAAACAAATATCCTTACAACTGGGTCAATATGGAACCTCATGAGAAACAGAGAAACGATTGAGGACGCGCAAGATTTTTTTTTTTTGAGACAGGGTCTTGCTGTGTAGCCCAGGCTGCCCTGGTGCTCCTTCCGTAGACCAGGCTGGCCTTGAGCTCCCACTGACCCTCCTGCCACAGCCTCCTGAGTACTGGGATCACAGGCATGTGCCACCACTTCCAGTTGTTTTTCATTTATTTTTTTCAAGATTTTGCTTCACTTGGTTTGACAATCAACACCCATGGAAGCAATAGTAAAGAGATCCAAAAACATTGCATTGGGAAAAGTTGTCGCAAAAGACCTCTTTAATGTGTTGGAAAGTAGAGAAATCACATTTAAGATGAAGGTGCGCCTGACTCATGCCATGGTATTTTCAGTCACATCAGATATTTGTGAAATTTGGACATTGAATAAGGGATTCAGGAGAATTGATGCTTTTGTATTATGGTGCTAGACATGAATATTAAATATACATAGACTGCCAGAAAAACCAATAGATGTCTCCTAGAAGAAGTGCAACCAGAGTGCTCCTTGGAAGCAAGGATGGCTACATTGCATCTTATGTATTTTGGACATGTAGTCAGGAGGGACCAATCCCTGGAGAAGGACATTATGTTTGGGAGAGTGGCAGGTCAACAAAAAAGGAAGATCTTCAACTAGATGGATTGATACAGTGGCTACAACAATAGGCTTAAACATCGAAAAGATTATGCGCCCGCCACAGTGTCAAGTAGTGTTTCGTTCTATTGTACATAGGGTTGCTAGGAGCTGGACCCGACTCGACGGCACCTAATAATAAATTGTGCTTGAAAAATACATTTCACATTGCCCCCTTTTCCCCAAAGGAATACGTAAATATGACAAGAGAAATGACCAAGGAAAAGGATCAAGAAACAGCCAGGAGCCGAAAAAACAAAACAATAAAAAAAGGAAGAAAAAAAATAATAAATGTGATTTTGATACAGATTTGTGTGTTTTTCTAAAAATAACATCAAAGCCTTCACGACTGCTCCCTTCAGTCTGCATTTGTTCACCAGTTTTCCCAAGCCCATCGCCTCTTTCTTGGGTAGGACCAGCTGCTCAAGTGAATATTAGCTCCTCTTTTCCAATCATTAGCGGCCGTCAGAGTCTAACTTTAGTGACTCTTTTTACTAAAGGCAAAGTCACAGGAGCAAAGCTGCGACTGTAGAAGCGTGGTGGAAAGCCCACACTCAGCGCTCTCTCTCAACCCCCAAAGGCAGAGCGGTTCTTTCTCCTGCCCTTTCCCGCCCACTCCCTCCCTTGTGCCCGGTGGTCCCCAGGGAGCTGACAGGACATGGCAGATTGCTTTCTGCCGCAGCCCATGTGATCCCTTCTGCTATGTTACTCAGGGTGGCAGCCTAGCTCAGAGCCCATACTTCTGGCCTGAGTTTTGATTTATTCCCCCAAAATGTCTGCCTTGCCAAGATTGTGAAATACGCCACCTACGATGTTCTTAAAAAGTGAAAAAAAGTTCAACGATTTATTAATGGAAAATATGCATCCATCACTAAGTGGAAATGGGAAATAGGAATTCATTTTTAGTGGTGTTCTGATGTGTTCCTTCCCGGTCAAGCCTAGAAACACCAACAACCTGCACCTGAAGCCCCCTTCGGATGACGGGGAACAGGAGGCAAAGGGACGGCCCAGGTCGCCGTGAGGCCTCACTGGTCCTGGGTCTGCACAAGCCACTCCTCCATGGATGTGGGTTTGGCAGAATTCAGTGCGGCTGCAGCCAGGGCTCTTGTGACGCACCACTCAGTACACAGCCGCAAAACTTATCTTCAGACAGGCTCAAGGCGGGCTGTAAACAGTTGGCTCAGGGAGGCTTCCAAGAACCCTGGGACGGTCATGTAACATTTGCAGGCCTGTGCTGTGTTCTTGGCAGGCCGCTGCAGCCCGAGCAACGCTATGACCAAGGATGGTCACGGGTAGCGCATGTTAGTCATGACTGTGAATGTGGACTTCGGGGGCAGCAGTCAGTGCTCAGGACTTGCGGATTTCAGGGCTCTGGCTTGACCCACAAACTAAAACCACAGGACATTTGCACAGTCACTAGACCCCTTTTCTACACTCTCCCTGTGCATACCATGTTTAACAGATTACAAATAGGAAGAAGACAAAGATTTTCCCATCGTAATAAAGAAACAGCAGCTCTAAAAATTGATGCTGATGTTATTGTCCCATGAAGGATTGGAAATCACCTTTAATTCTTTCCTCACAGGATAAAAGAGGCAACCTTGTCACTTCTGTTAAGACTTTCAACGGCTTCCTTTCAGAATGGAGTCTAATTACAAGATGTTCAGCATTTACCTTTTGGAGATTCTGAGCAAGGTTTCAAAAGAGTTGGGGCGTGTGTGACGCTCCACCGAGAGAACGAGGGGCCCGAGGCGCGTTCTCTGTCCCTTGGACCGCCCTTGCCCAATTTTGTCACTCTTGGCCCCAGGGAGTCAAGGGCAGTTCTTCATGGAGGAGGTGTGGGAGGACAGGGCGTGGGGACATGCGGCAGGCTTGCCATGGCGGACCCTCGGACTTCCGAAGCCAAGGAACTGCCACATGTTGTCATGAGCACTGGGCTGCCTGTGACAAACCCTCCCCCACCGCAGGCTTCACGCACACAGACCCCACAGGCAGATTCCCATTTACCGGTCGTGGACAGTCCCTGCCGGCTCATCCATTATAAGGAATGCACCCCACTGATGCGGGGGCGCTAAGGACAGGAGAAATCGGGGTGGAGGGTCAGGGCAGGTACATGGGAACTTCCTATACACTGCACACAAATTTTAATGTAAATCTAAAACTGCTCTAGAAAATAAAGTCTATTTTAAAACAATACAGCAGAGGGAAAAGTATATTTATTTTATTTTAGCCTTCCTTTGACTCTGTATCAGTTTCATTCCTTTTTTTTTTTTTTTTTTTTTTTGCGGTACTGGGGGTTGAACCCAGGGCCTCGCATCTGCATGCTCTGCAAGTGCTGGACCACTGAGCTGCACCTCCAGCGCATTTTTATTTTATTTTTTTTTACTTTTTTTGGAGACAGGGTCTCACTAAGTTATGCAGACCGCCTCTGGTCTTGAACTTGCAATTCTCCTCCCTCTGCCTCCCAAGCCGCTGGGATTACAGGTGTGCGCCACTGCACCTGGTGACTCATTCCTTCTTCAAGTGACATCAAACATGGCTACCTTCGCTGGGCACAGTGGTGCACACCTGCAGTCCCAGCTACTTGAGAGGGGATGGCTTAAACCCAGGATTCCCAGGCCAGCCTGTAGCATCGACGGAGCCAACTCAGATAAGGAAACCAAACGCCCCCCAAAACCATGGCAAACTTCCACACCCTTTGAGAGCATGGACAGTGACAGGTTTTGTTGGGAGAAAATTTCAGTTATAAACAATGTTCTATTCAGTTGAATACAGTGAGCACATCTAGAAAGATGACAAGGGGACAGCAGGAGAAAAATGTCAACTCTGCTGTAACTTTGCTGAGAGAGGGGTGCGCAGGGGGAGATCCAGTGAAATGGAGAGGCAGACAGACAGACAGACTGACCAGATACCGAGACAGGGGGTACCCCGGAGAAATCTTCCTGGACTCTGGAATCCTAACCTTCACAGCTAGATTGCAGCAATTTATAACCCTTTTGCCCAGTTCTTGGCCACTTGGTAGGACGTAAGCTGCAAGAGGCTGGTAATGCCTCCTGTGCTGCCTAGCACCCTGCAGGGTCCCAGGACACATCTGTCAAGTGAGAAGAGAGAGGCCATGGCCAGCTGGCCCTGGGCCTCGGCCTGCAGTCCTCCTTCCTTGACTCCCTCCACATCCTCGCTGTCAGCCAGGCCCCCTGGTGCTTCCTGCTTTAGACCTGTCCCCAACTTCAACAATAACACCTTCCTAAGGCAATCCATGCCCACCTTCCCCCTGCAACCAACATGGTGGAGACAGATCAACACTTATCTGCTTAAGGCTTATTCTAACACTCCTCCGGGCATGTTTGGAGAAAAGATATTTTGGTCCTTATTATATGTGAGTCACTTAATAGGTTATTTTTTCCTTATAAAAGCGAGGTTCTCCGGAAATTGTCTCAAGTTACAGCATAAACTATAGCTGAACATTGAGGAATTAAAACCCCATATTAAGAAACTAACTGCCCAGAGAATTGAAATACATTCCAACAGAAATGTTATTCTACACAGGCTTACATTATACTGTAGTGTAGTCATAAAATGGTACTCTGAACAGAATTTTCACAACCAAGTGTAGCCATTTCCAAACCGTAACTTTCTGAAATTATTCTTAGATGGGTGAGTGATTTAGCATTAAAAAACGAAGCCTATGAGAGGTTTAGTTTGATAATTTAAATTTGCTTTCCCCTTGAATGGTCTTTAACATGGGCTCTTAGAGCAACAAAAAAGTTCAATTTTTACCGTACAAAAGAAAACCACAGAAGGTTAACTTTATTCCCTGTTTTGCAGGAACTTGTACTACATGGAAGGTCTTTGGTATCACCCAGGACAAGGGACACCCGGGGGAGACTGCCCCACCTCTGTCAGCTGGTGCTTAGTACCTGATTGTGGAGTTCTTGCTCCTCACTAATCTCAATCCTCATGGCTCCTCTATAGGTCTTGGTTCTGGGGGGGTTGAAGCCAGGGCCTCATGCATGCTTGGCAAGTGCTCTACCACGGAGCTGGAACCACAGCCCCTTTTTCTGCTTTTTATTTTGAGACAGGGTCTCACTAAGTTATATAGGCTGCCTCTGGCCTCAAATTTGGGATCCTCCTGCCTCAGCCTCCTGTCTCCAGGATCACAGGCGTGTACCACAGTGCCCAGTGGGCTTTCTCTTGGTATTCTCCACCTGGCGAGGACGGAAGCCAACCTCTTATTCCATTCGTGGATCCTTCCTGTAGTTGTACCTGGGGACAGCTACTCCTTACCTTACTTTCTCAGGACTAAGTTGGCCTTCTATGTCTTCATGAGAGGATTTAATTGCTGGTTAAAGAGAAAAGGACTATGGAGGTCCCACAGAACAGATGTTTCCGGAGCAGGAAATGTCCAGTAATTATTCCTGACCACAATTAGATAAGGGGGTGGGAAGAGGAGGGAGGAACTGGAGGGGATTCTCAGGCCAGGGATTCTAAGGCGTCCCCCGGGGAAACAGGAATGGGGCAGGCTTTGTACTAATATAGGCTTCTTTCTGCCCCGGGGCAGGGGCCTCACAGGACATCTCTTCGCAAAGAATTCACAGGCATTTTTCACGTGCTAAGTGGAAGCGCAGACTCAGGGGAGCCCTGCAGAGCTAGGACTTAGCCTGCGACCCTCTCCCCTCTGCTCCTACTTACCCTCAGCCTTCTAAGTCCTTCGGACTTTGAATGTCTTGTCCTGGTCTAGTGCTCTTTGAAACCTGCCCTTCCCCCTGCACCTTGGAGATAAATAACTAGTCCTTTATGTTTATCTTTCAACTATATGGTCATTCTTTGAGTTTCCTTAAGTTCTTTTGAAACATGGCTGGATAATAAACAAAGTCAGTAGTTCTTTGAACCCTTCAAGCGGGCTCTCTTTACCGCTCGCTTTTTGTTGGGCGGTTGACCAACTTGCTTTCTTTTCTTTCTTTTACCCTATATGGGGGGCTGAATCCAGGGCCTCACACATACTTTACAAGTGCTCTGCCACTGAGCTGCGCTCCCAGCTTTATGTTTTATCTTGAGACAGGGTCTTGCTAAGTTACACAGGCGGCCTCTGGCCTGGAGCCTTCGATCTTCCTGCCTCTGCCTCTTGAGTCGCTGGGATTCTGAGTGTGCCACTATGCCAGGCCCAACTTGTTTTCTTGCTGATTTTTTTTTTTTTTTAACTTTGGAGTTCTCTTAATGTTCGATCTTCACTGTCAGGACTATTCATTAACCTCTTCTAAAATCTTAATCTTCTAGATTAAGATTTTAGATCTAAAGGTCTAAAATCTTCTAGAATCTTAAATCTGAAGTTCTTCATCTCCTGTCACTTATTGTTGAAAACCCGGATTTGATTTCTGTTCCCACTCCTTCCAAATTCACCCTGGGAGGGAATGGGATGGGTGGGAACAAAAGAAGAGAAGGTTCCAGAACAGAAGTCTGTAAGATGCTCAAGCCAAAGAGGGTAGAGGGGGGAGCGAGACATGCAAGGGAAATAATGAGTAAGAGCAAAATGCAACTCCCAGGGCAAGGGGAAGAGGACTACCCAGCAGGGCCCCCGAACTGCAGCGTGGACTGGCTCCTCCCAGGGTGGGCAGAGCCTGTCCTGTGGTCAAAACTGGAAGAAGCAACTGCCACTACTGTCACTACCTAGGTTCCAGAGGCCCCTTCCCTCCACTCTAATCCTCGTACCCACCCTGTAAAATATTACTCTTCCCTGAACAAGGTTGGTACCTGATGCTCACAGAACTGAGGGGTTTATGCAAGGCCACCCGAGCTGGGATTTACCTCAGTTGGTAGAGCGCTGCTCTGCAGTCTCTGAGGTCCCGAGTTTGATTCCCAGCACCACAAAATGGGAGAAGGACGTGGCAAGCCACTCCCAAGGCAATCCTGAAACAGTCAGCCATTGAAAACCCAATAAGGGTAGCTATGAGTTGGACCTGACTCGATGGCACCTAACAACAACCACCACCAGGTGGGGAGGTGGAAGAGCCAACTTTCAAAGAAAGATCTGCCTGGTTCTGAACCTGAGCTTTTTCTACTCCATGTCCTCTTCAAAGGCATTCTTGGTGACTTAGACAAGGGCTACATTGTTAGTTCCCTGGAATTCATTTAACTCTACAAATCATTAACATTACTGGACATTTTGCATTTATAACATTTGCATTTGTAACATTTGCATTTATATATTGCATTTATAACATTTGCACTTATAACATTTGCACTTATAACAATGAGACAGCAACAGATACCCCGGAACACCAGCGGAGGGGACCTGGGGCACACTGGGTCTGATACTGTATCCGATCGCCACATTTGCGAACCTGCAAGCAGAGGCTTCCTTGTTTCTCAAAGTCACAGCATGCTAAGCAGCTGAGGGCTATGCAAAGCCCTGCAGCTGCCCCAGCTCTCCCCTTCACACGGGGCTGTGACAGGGGCAGGGGAAAGAAGCCCCCCGCAACTAGAAGGGCACCCTGGAAACATAGTCTCCAGCAAGACTCTCCAAATATCAAACAAAATAAAAATAAACGAAGAGTCAACCCAAAGCGTTACTAAAAACGAATGCATTTTTCCACGAACGAGGAAGTTTCTCACCCACACTCAGAATTTCCTTGTGACCCCAGTGTTGAATAAACAGTCTGAGAAGATACTACCAGATACAAACGCACTGGCTTCCACTTGATAAACATCTGTTTACACAACAGTTTTCAACACATAAAATAAGGGCTTAGTTGAAATTTACTAATAATCCCAAATGTCCAGAGTAACATGGGAATGGGAGCCATGGGCCACGGTCCTGATTGGACACTGGAGCCTATAGCAGGCTGCTCGGCCCTTTCTCAGGCGCACGCAGCCCTGTGGTATAGGATTCCTCTGTGGAAAACATCCTGGGAACGTGTCGTGGAGAATCAACATCAATGGAGTCAAAGGGCGTGAGAATGGCCTCCCAGGCCCTACAGAATGGATTTCAGTTGCTCTATGGAATAACTATGCTGAGGTCAAAGGTGAACTCACGGAGTGCAGAACCTCAATTCCTTCGGCAGAGTTTTAGAACACGGTTTAATGGGATGGCCACGTGCACAGGGGAGTCTGGACCAGGTGCTAAATTCACCTGTATGTGATGGCGAGGGCCACAGGTCACCTCCATGGGTCCTGCCCATACAGGCCCAATGGAGGTATCCAGGGTCCCTGCCTCCTCCTTCAAAGATTCTGAGGTGCCGAGCGTGGTGGCGCATGTCTGTCATCCCAGTGGCTCAGGAGGCGGAGGCGGGAGGATTGCAAGTTCGAGACCAGAGGCAGTCTGTGTAACTTAGGGAGACCCTGTCTCAAAAAAGTAAAAAAATGGGCTGAGGGTGCAGCTCAGTGGTCCAGCACTTGCAGAGCATGCAGGCAGGAGGCCCTGGGTTCAACCCCCAGTACAGAAAAAAAAAAAAAAAAAAAAAAAAAAAAGGTTCCGAGGTTACCTGGTAGGTCGTGAAGCATTTGGGAATCTGTGGGGACAGAGGTGGCCCCACTTTCCCTGAACTTCTCTTGGGGGTCCATAAAGCTCCAGGAACCCAGGTCCTTAAATACTGGTGCGACCTGGGAATCCCCAGGGGAGGGCAGGTCTGACTGGGGCAGCCGAGGGAGGACAGGCTCAACACTTGCTCTCTGAATAAGCGAAGGAGAGGTGGTGTCCACAAAGCCGCCTCCGTGTTCTTCAGATTACGCGCACTGGTTAGACAGACATTCAACAAAACTGAGTCGGCTGGAGCTGTGCTGCACCGGACTGAGCACATTTGGCTGAAATGCATTCACCAAACACGGGCGTCTTTGGGAGAGGGGAGCAAGAGTCACATAGGGAGTAAGGTCATGGAATTATTTTAGTTTAGAAAGATTTAACGCAAGAAATACCCAACACGCTCAACAAGGGAGGCTTCTTCCACCCGTGCCTGTGCGCATCTTTGTAAACCAGAGGTGACAGAGCGGGGCTGGGATCTCCCTGGCATCCTGCTCCATTCACCCCCTGCGGGAGGGAATCTGGGGGTCATGGGGCAGATCCCACGGCCAAGAATGGCTCCCTGAGTCTCCTGTCCCGGGGAGCCATGGTGACCATGTGGAGGCCTGGTGCGTGGCTTCCGTGTGTGTCTTTGCTGTTCGTCGCCATGATTCCACTCAGATCGTGGAAAATGGATTCACCGCAACTGTGTGCAGGAGCGTGGGACAGGGTTGTGAATGACAGTGCTCCAAGGACACACAGTGTCCCCTGAGATGTGCTGCGAGCCCAGGCGAGGGCCGATGGCGGCCTCCACGCCCTCGCTCCACGCAGGTTTCCGCTCGGGTCCACGCTGGCCTGGGCTCCTCTCACTGGTGGGCGGGGCTGGGGATCCTTAGGGAAGACTCGGGGTACTGAGTCAGGAGAAGTGCCCTGCCTTGCACACCCACCTGGAGACCTCATGCGGGAAGGAAGGGTGGGCAGACAGAGCCACAGGCAATCAGGTCTCCAGGACACTGGAGGGGCAGCGCAGGGCTGGAAGCTCAGCCCACAGTGGGGGGAGCCCCTGGCAGGGGAGCTGAGAGGGCAGAGGAGAAGCGGTGGGCGCAGCTGGCCTAACAGATCATGTGGGGAATCTGTCCTTTGGAAGGCAGGGGAGGTGTGGCAAGCGGGGCCACCAGACCCTTGAAGTGTGGACAACAGAGTCCATCCTGAGCAGGCTCCAGCGTCTCCTCCGTTATATTTAAATCGGAGTCTGTGCCACACACCAGCGACATTGCGAGCGATGAGCTAAGCAGACCCTGGCTTCTGCGGGGGCCTCAGTATCTCTTGCTGAGTCACCACACGGGCGCTTTGCGGCCCCATGCGGGGTTTAAGGTCAAGGCGCGATGCCCTCAGATGGGTAAAACTGTCCTTCCATCAACACATTCCTTCCAGCCACATCCCTCCCAGCCAGGGCTCGAAAAATGTGGCAGGAGTGCGGAGCGTGACGGAGCACAGAGCTCATTCTTTTTCTCATTCAGAGAATAAAAATAAATCTTGGATGTGGGGCAGAGCAGAGGCCGGGTGCCAGGGCCCCAGAAACCTTCCCTTTTCCAGTAGTGTCTGCAGCTCCTGCCCCGCCCGGCTCCCACAGGCCGGGAAGAGCCAGGCCGGCTGCCCGTCCTGCCTCCTGGAAGAGGCGGACCAGTGACTACTCCTTCTGCTTGGGAGGCCGGCCTGGGCCCGGCTATTCTAAGTTGGCTTCTAAGGTTTCAGGGAGTATATAAATATGACCTTATGGCTTATGTTGGCCAGGGAGGTATAGTCTTAGGATTTCTATGCAAATCAAGCTATTCAACAGCACCCTGGGCTGAAGTTTTCTCCTTGACCATTTTTGGTGTTTCGTTGTAAAGGCTGAACCAGCATGTTTTCTTTCTTTCTTTTTTTTTTTTTTTCTCGCAGTACTGGGGGTTGAACCCAGGGCCTTGTGGTTGCATACTTTGCAAGTGCTGGACCACTGAGCTGCACCCCCAGCCCATTTTATTTTATTCAATTAATTAATTAATTAATATTTTACTTTTTGAGGCAGGGTCTCGATAAGTTACACAGACTGCCTCTGGTCTCGAACTCGAGATCCTCCTGCCTCCGCCTCCCTAGGTGCTGGGATTACAGGCGTGCGCCACTGCGCCCGGCAGCCATCAAGTTTTCTTAAAATAGGAGCAGACCCAGCCGGGCACAGGGAAGAGCAAGCAGGGGGCAGACGTGGAACGCACCTGGGCTTAGCAAACCCAGACTGCTGGGGCGAATGGGCCTCAAAGCCAGGCCCAGCCCACTCTGCTCCCCTCACTTCCCATAGCTGGAGGGAGGAGCCTCCACTCCTGCCTTCCAGCAGGGGCGATGCTCCCTGCCAGGGCCACACAGCCAGGCTACTAATTTGGCCTCATCTCTGGCCTCTGAGTCTCCTGGGCTGACGTGTATTTAGAACAACCCAAGCCAAAGTCCCAAAAGCCATCCATACTGAGAGAAGAGGGCAGGCCTCGGTCTGGGTTGCACCGCCTGTGCCCTCTCCAGCCTGGGGACAATCTCCCCCCTTCTGCCCCCCTGACTGCCAGGCGGGATGCCCGGAAGGGTGGCCAATACGGCCAGCACTTGCCTTCCCTTGCTGGGCCCCATCCCCTGACATTTCAGAAGTTCTCCCAGCGCTGGGCTACGCCCACTCTGGCAGCACAAACCTTCAGAACCCTGGGTTTCTCTGTCAGCCTGACGTTCTCAAGACCGGAAGCAGCCAATTTCTGGCCATCAGGGAGGCTGAGTTTCCAAATTTGGGTTCTTCTCATGGCTTTTGTATTTATCCTTAATGATCTCTGCTGTCAAGTTAGAAACCTCACTTCTGTCTTTGCTCCAATGGCAGCTCTATGTCCTTCCGTTCCCCAAATCCTTCCAGCATCTTGTTTGCTAGGAAAATGGACAACCCCACTCTCTTGCTTTAATAAGGCACCAAAACTCTTGTAAGTCACCAACAGCAGATGAACTATCAAGGTAGGAGCTACTTCCGGAAAGTGCTTCCTGATCTGCCATCTTTGTTTTCCTCCACAATTAATTTAAGATGGCTACCTTATTTAGGGGCTGGGATTTAGCTCAGTTGGTAGAGCGCTGCTCTGCAGTCTCTGAGGTCCCGAGTTCGAGTCCCAGCATCACAAAAACAGGAAAAGGACGTGGGAACCCACTCCCAAGGCAATCTCGAAACAATCAGCCATTGAAAACCCTATGAGGGTCGCTATAAGTCAGACACGACTCCACGGCACCTAACAATAACAACCTCATTTACATGCATCTGGGACCATTTTGCTCCTTTATGGACAGCTTTAATTTTCCTTCTCACACAGAGTGGGCGACAGGTACAAATCTCCACCATGCTTTTGATCATATTCACTGTGTAGAGCAAAGAGATGACACTGGCATTCATCATAGTAGAGATAGGCCCCCTTTCACTCTGGGCAGGTCACCCTAAGTTGGATGTCCTTTCTCAGTAGCCAAGTACATCATTTGAACTGGGCTGTTGTTTGAAAAGTGCTGAAGTACTCTGATTGCTTCCTCCCATTACCTCCTTGGCTTATTGTTGTTGTTGTTGTTAGGTGCTGTCGAGTTGGTATCCGACTCATAGTGACCCTCATAGGGTTTTCAATGGCTGACTGTTTTGGGATTGCCTTGGGAGTGGATTGCCAGGTCCTTCTCCCATTTTTGCGGTGCTGGGAATTGAACTCGGGGACCTCAGAGACTGCAGAGCGGCGCTCTACCCACTGAGCTAAATCCCAGCCCTTGGCTTATTATGTGTATATATATATATTGTTGTACAATCCAAAAATTCAAAGTGAAAAATCTACTCTTGACTTGATATAAACACATGAAAGTAGCCCTTAAAACCATAATTGCACTATAACATTTATTAAGTGAAAACACAACTGGTTAATTTCTAAAGCCATAAACTCCTAAACAGTATGGTTTTCATAATACTAGTGTCTAGATCCAGAAACGATAGTTCTCTTCCCTCTCTCTTCTCGTTCCCCTTGTGTAATGTAAACAGTACATATGGCTCACCAAATCAAGCGACAAGAAAATTCTGACTTTCCTCTTTGTTTTTCTGCACCTGTCCTGACACCAGCCTCTGCGCATGGGCATGGGGAACACAAATCTCTTCCCGCCAGTGTGAGCGAGAATTTGAAAAAAAAAAATAAACAAGGGTCATTTTTGTTAATGGGGTGTATCCATAGTGATGTTTACAAGAGCAAATTGAGTTGAGGCTCAGCCAGAATCTTATGCTTGAAATGTGGTAAAATTACCCATGGAAATCTGTGTACATATTTTATACTGTGCCTGCAGCCATACCACTGTGGCGTCCGACCCATCAGATCTCGGAAGCTAAGCAGGGTCTGGCCTGGTTAGTACTTGGATGGGAGACTGTCTGGGAACTCCAGGTGCTGTAGGCTTGGGAGAAGGACCCAGCAACCCACTCCCAAAAATCAATCCGCCATTGAAAACCCTGTGAATAGCAGAGAAGCACTGACAATAGTGTTTCGCCTGTGGTACGCAGGGTTGCTATGAGTCGGATACTGACTCGATGGCACCTAACAACAACAACATTTTATACTATGATGTCTATGCACACATCTGCAGCCATAGCACCCTGGCATCCGATCCTGCCTGATCTTAGAAGATAAGCAGGTTAGTCCTTGAATGGGAGACTGCCTGAGAATACTAGGTGCTGCAGGCTAGGGAGAAGGGCCTGGCAACCCACTCCTGGAACAATCCGCCACTGAAAGCCCTAAGAATAGCAGAGAAGCACTGACACAGTGCTGGGCATGTTAGTGTTGGGGAGGGTTTCTCTCTGTTGTACATTAGGTGGCTGTGCATTGGACCTGACTTGATGGCACCTAACAACAACAATCTATGCACACAATGAATTGGCTGCTCACCCTCCACTCTGAGCCCTCTTGTCTAGGTTACAATAAACAGAAACCCTCAACACCGAGGAGAGTATGCGTCTTTAAGAAGATTATCTGTATATTGCTTTTCTGTTGTCCAGAATGCCCATTTTAAATGGGGAAAGTGTGATAGAACAATTTCTAAGCTCCTTGGAAATACTGGAGATGCAGCTCCATTCGGATGAATTGCGGGAGGAATGTTTGTGCTATTTCTTCTATTAAAATTCCTTTCTTTTATAATGGATCAATTTAGAAAATCACTTAGCATAATTGTTAAAGTGTAATCTAACACATGTTTCAATTTTATTTACCCTGCCTGACATCACCTGCTTTGTGTGAGATTGTACTTTGTCAAACTCGCTGTGAACAGAGTTGTGCAGAGTTGCCATAAATACTTGCTGTTTTATTTGTGAAGTTTCTAAGGAAAAAGATGATTCACGGCCCGTAGTTTGCTGCACCTGCTTTGATACTTGTTCAACTGTAGGGCCGTGACTCACATCGTCCTCTCTGGGGAAGGGGGCGGAAGACGGGTGCACATTGTTCTATGAAAACTCCGAGTCTCGTTTCTTCCCCTTGAGTCTTTAAAAATGTGCTGTGGAAAGAATTTATCCCACTTGGCTCATTAACAAGGATGCTAAAGCACTGCGCAGCTGTTTTGAGCAAACAGTCCTCGAATACCCTACAATCCCACAAGCAGCTTGTCCGAAGACAGTGGGAATGGAGTGGAGGCTTAGTCACGGGCGGAAGAGTCTTCTTTATGTATGCTTTGATACATGCAAATCCTTCTAGACTACACAGACCACTTCTGTCTTCTGATCTTAGGAGAATCATGGTCCAATAGCACGACACAAGCAATGCTGGTGAACTATATGTCAGCCATGACAAATTCAGCAGTGGCACATACTGTTGTCCTGAAGCAAATGTGTCCCACTGAAATGCCTAATACTCAACGCGTGACATCAAGCTCTTAGCAACAACATAAAACCCACAGGAAGTGCTATTACCAAGGCAAGGCCACCCATGGTGGACAGGTTTCAGCTGAGCTTCCAGACTAAGGCACATTAGGAAGAAGGACCCAGCAGCCCACTCCCTAAGCAGTTAGCCATTGAAAGGCCTATGACTAGCAGAGAAGCACTGTCAAGTCTGAGGATGGGTATGCGAGTAATAAGATGAGGCTTCCTGCATGGTGACATGCATTTCCCATTTCCCTGCATCTGTCTCTGAATGGAAGCGAGGCAGACGACCCCTGGCTGGGTGCAAGACTGACCTTAAGATTACGTGGCGGGTTCCCGGAGGCACGTCTCCTGTGGATTAAGGAGAAGGGGCTTATCTGGGCCTCCTGTGAGCTGTCCTTGAAGCTGTGAGTCTATCAGCCCTTCACTGATCCTCAGGCTCCAAGGTGCTGAAACAATCTCCAGCACCAAGGATGCATGTGGCCAGCGGACACGTACCACAGCCTGATACCTGTGGCTCTTCACCAGTAGGTTTAATGATTAGTCACTTAACTACAGGGTTTGCAGTACTAAACATTTTTTAGTATCAAATTTTCTGAAGAGATCCACAGCCATCCAGATGTGTATAGCCATTTAGCTGCAGTCAGCTGTAGTCCGTGAGGTTGGGGTAGGGGTCCCCAGGGACTACATGTGGAGCCAGGCTTTCTGGGTTTGAGATATAGCAACACAATTTAACATGGTGGCCCTTCAGCAAGTGTCCTTGCCTCCTTCTTGTCTTAATACTGGTGGCCTAAGCTCCACATTCTTGAAACATGTGTGAGCCCAGATGACTGTTGTTGTTGTTAGGTGCCATGGAGTCCAATCCTACTCATCGTGACCCTCATAGGGTTTGCAATGGCTGACTGTTACGGGATCGCCTTGGGAGTGGGTTGCCAGGGCTTCTCCCATTTTTGCGGTGCTGGGAATTGAACTCGGGACCTCAGAGACTGCAGCACAGCACTCTAGCAACTGAGCTAAATCCCAGCCCTGCAGAGATGACTAGCTCACCTTTAAAGGGATGGGAAGCTCCAGTGAGCTAGCACGCAGATTGATATGAGCGTATTTAAAACATTAATTGCTGTTGTAGGTGCCATTGAATTGGTCTGACTTGTAGCAACCTTCATAGGGGTTTCAGTGGCTGATTGTTTCGGGATTGCCTCGGGAGTGGATGGCCACAGCCTCCTCCCGCCAATGTGGTGCTGCGGATTGAACCTGGGTCCTCAGAGGGTGCAGAGCAGCACCCTACCAGCTGAGCTGAACCCTGGCCCCACTACATTAATATTTAATTTAAAATTTAAAATCATGCAGACCAGTGACTATAATTACTGTAGCATAGGTAAAGGCCCACGAAAATTCCTTTAACAAATGTCCCCGTAAAATACAAAGTGATACTGGCAACTGATATGTAAGTTGGTGGAGAGGAAAAGACCTAAACAATAAAAATGAGTTGTTAGTCACCGGGCGCGGTGGCGCACGCCTATAATCCTGGAGGCAGGAGGATCGCAAGTTCGAGACCAGAGGCAGTCTGCATAACTTAGCGAGACCTTGTCTCAAAGAGTAAAAAATGGGCTGGGGGTGCAGTTTAGTGGTCCAGCACTTACAGAGCATGCAGGCACGAGGTCCTGGGTTCAACCCCAAGTGCTGGGGGGATAAAAAAAAAGGGTTGTTCTACTTTTTTCTTGAAACAAAAGCATTCCAGAAGCTTTCGTCCAAAGCCTACCTCTTAGGAGGCCCTGAGGATCGATAAGCTCTTATCAAATGCAGCCCTCCCCTAGCTGGGTGGAGGCCCCTGGGGCTTGTTCTCTGGGGAGATCTGGATTGGGCTGGCTCCAGCAGTGTGCGCATGGGCAAGGGCACAGCCGGCTGGATGGGCTTTGCACTGCAGTCCCCTGGCACGGAAGCTCTCTGCCCGCTCTGGGCTACCACAAGGGCTGAAGATGGTGAGGTGAGGCCGAGGCCAGGCTCTGTCTGCAGACGTGGCGAACGCCGCCCTCCTGAAACATGGGGACGACCCGCCTTCCTGTGTCTCCAACCCACCATGCTGCCTGACGCTACCCAGGCCACACCTGGCGGCTGGCCCCACCACAGCACCCTCCCAGCGTCCCCGTCACTGTTTCTGACATGGAAAAGCCACGTGGCACAGATTAAATAACCTGCCCAGCGTTGCTCCAGAGGTTTGGGAGAGCCGGCCCTGGCATTGGGTAATTGGGCTCCAGGGGCTTCGGTGACCAGCAGGGCACCTTCAGGTCCTGATCTACAGGGGTTCGAGGAGTGGGGGGCAGGAGCTGCAGCAGCGGAAACCCACGAGCCCCATCTGTTCCTCACCCTGGCTCCTCTGCTAGAGTCTCGGGCTTGGCACGTGGTAGAAACTCAAGTGGGTGCTAAGTAGGTGAGAGCTGAGCAGCAAAGCAGGGCTCCGAGAGGGCAAGGCTTTAGCTTGCCCACACTCAGGCACAGGCTCCTCCCATCTCAGGTGTCGAGGGCGGCGCTGGCTGAGCGTTTACCAACCTCAGCTCTGGACAGGTCGAGCCAGGTCATTCTTGGTCACGGGGGCCATCACACGACGTTTACCAGCATCCCTGGCTCCACCACTAGATGCCCAGAACACCCTGTACCCAGTATGACCACCAAAGCGTCCTCAGGCCTTGCCAGACGCCCCCAGGGAGCCGTCTCTGTGGAGAACCCCTGTTGTCACCAATGAGCCTAGACAAGGAGATCTCTGCTGCTCCCCCTGGACTAGTTTCAGAGTTGCCCCACTTATCCTTGGGGCTGGGATTTAGCTCAGTTGGTAGAGCGCCGCTCTGCAGTCTCTGAGGTCCCGAGTTCAATTCCCAGCACCACAAAAATGGGAGAAGGACCTGGCAATCCACTCCTAAGGCAATCCTGAAACAGTTAGCCATTGAGAACCCTATGAGGGTCGCTATGAGTCGGATACCCACTCGACGGCACCTAACAACAACAACAACAACAACAACAACAACAACAACTTATCCTTGAGGGACACATCCCAGTGGATGCCTGAAAACTTGAATGGTGCCAATCTACACCCCCCCACATCTATGGTAAAGGCTCATCGATCAGTTTAGACCCAGAGGAGATGCCCTCACATATCTGTGCTGTGTAGGCTTGCGTGCTGCTGTGATGCTGAAAGCTATGCCACCTGTATCTCAGATACCACCCATACCACCACCCATGGTGGACAGGTTTCAGCTGAGCTTCCAGACTAAGATACATTAGGAAGAAAGGCCCAGCAGCCCATGCCCTAAACAATTAGCCATTGAAAGTCCTATGACTAGCAGAGAAGCACTGTCAAAGATAGTGCTAGAAAATGAGCTCTGTAGGCTGGAAGGCATTTAAGAAATGACTGGGGAAGAGATTTCTCCTCAAAGTGAGTTGACCTTAATGACAGGAATGGAGTAAAGCCCCTGAAACCTCTGTTTGCTGGTGTGATACAACTCGAAATGAGAAGAAACATAGTGGCTGTACCATTGTGCTCAAACATAAAAGTATCACATGAATGAGCCTGCAGCCGTAGCCCTGTGGCATCCGATCCCGTCAGATCTCAGAAGCTAAGCAGGGTCGGGCCTGGTTAGTTCTTGGATGGGAGACCGCTTGGGAACACGAGGTGCTGTAGGCTTGGGAGACGGACCTGGCAACCCAGTCCTAAAAATCAATCTGCCATTGAAAACCCTATGAACAGCAGAGAAGCACTGATAATAGTGTTTCGGCTGTTGTACGCAGGGTCGCTATGAGTTGGATACCGACTCAACGGCACCTAACAATAACAACAAATGCGTGGCACAGCGTTGGGGAGTTGTCTCCTTCTGTAGGCAGGATCGCTATGAGTCAGATCCGATTTGATGGCCCCCAACAACAACAAAGAGAAAATGAACAAGTTAACTAGTAAATAGAACTATGTAACAATATACTGTTTGCCGGCTCTATGGATGGGGTCCCTATCTTATTGTACCAGATGTACAGGGTTCCGTCCTATCCCTGGTTGATCAGAAGTAATTGGAAGTGTGGACAGAGAAGCTGAGGACACAGAGGCCCTATGCTCTGCTGAATCATGCACGGCACGAGCTCGGATGGGCTTCCGGTCTGTGGTGGCTGACCACACTTTATGGCTTCCTCTCCCCTGGAGCGGCGCATTCCTGACTTTGAGGTCAATGCATTGCTTTCCACTGAGATGCCGTGAGATAAGTAGTGTCATTATCACATCATGGATAAGGAAATCCAAAAAGGACTGAGCCTCAGGATAGCCCCGATCAGGCTGGAAATATTCTCCCTCGTCATTTGAAGAGTCCTTGCTTCCTAACAAGTATCATTCAAACGAACCCTGCATTTAGGAAACGCCACAGGGCCAATTTTAACAAATTTTCACACACATGGGATTCCCTTCCATTAGTCCCCTATAAAACAGGATCTACTGATTGTTTCTGTTTCTTGGGATCAGCTCACTTCAGTTAGTATTATTTTATCCTAGCCCTTTCAACCAACCTTAGAAGGCTTCCTAATTTGGTTGTGATTCTGTTCTATCGTGGGGAGTTTTGTGGGATGTGACACAGAAGGGAACTAATTTCCTCACATGAGGCTGTCAATGGTGAATGAATCCCTAGACCACGACAGGCCTCAGTCTCCCCATTGTGAACAGAGATTCACTGTGCCCCTCCTAGATCTAAAATTCTCTGAATTTGTTCCATACCTTTTTTTTTTCTTTGACAAAAGTTCTCTCTCTTACCCATATTTCCTTGCATTTGAGTTTTATTTGCAAGCTATGTGAGCAGTAAACCCCGGTACTAAAACTCGTGCCAGTGAAGACCCTGTAAAAAGGACGATATCATTTAATGAAGATATAATTAAAGATGCATGGATCTCATTTCTAGCCAAGGAAGCAGAAAACACTAGTCAAAAAGAACCAAGGCCGAGGAAGCCTGTCGAAATCGCTTATTTCATGTTCTAGCTGATTCAAGACACCTGGGCTACGACCTTTGCCAAAACCATGTACAATGTGATAGTGGTTTTCACATTTTTGCAAGATGTATTTTCTACTTCCATGGAGCTCCCACGGCCCCATCTGTTCATTATTAGAACAAATTCCTCTTTCTAAGCTAGATTTTGATTGCTAACAAGAGAAATATTTTGATATTTAAACATTTTTTTTTATTAACCAGAAAGGTTCTGCAGAGAAGAAAAGTAGCTGTAACGCACTTGCAACATGTTCAAATGATGTCTGAATAAAGCCATTGAACACTAGGCTACGTTTCACAGGGCGTGTGTTTAAGTGATTTTACCTTCTTTTATATGTCTTCCTACTATCTGTTTTGAGCCATGATTCACCAAGTGACTCAACATAATGCATTTCTCCACGGCTGAAGTAAAGCCCGAAAAGAGAGCAGGGAGCCGTCTCTCTGAGGAGCTGGCCCGTGGGGATGATTTGGAGCAGCTTTTTCTCCTGCGAAATCATTTCCAGGCTGTCCCTCCTCCCACTCCAGGTCCCTGTCTAATGCCCATTAGCTCAGGGTGGCTCAGTCCCAAACTGGGGAGCATCCTAGGAGGAGCTGAGCAGGATCCCCCATCCTGGACAGGACAGACCTGGGCGATGTCTGTGCCCTGGACATGCGCCCCCTCCAAGCGAGTAGCGAGCAGAGGGGGGCAGGATAAGCCAGCTGGAACCCCGGCAGAAACACGTCCAAGCCAGTGCCTGGCTTAGAGGGAAGCAGAGGCTTGGGGAGGAGAAAGCAAGATAGTGGGGTCAGGAGACTCCACCTGTAGGGAAGCCACGTGGCACTGGCAGGGACAGAGAGGGGCTGCTCCTGCCCCAAGCATGGATGTGTCCAACCCAAGAATCAAGCTGTGACGCATGCAGGGATGTGAGCAGAACACCAGGGTGCCCTGTGGTTGGGGACGGGATGAGCCTGTGCCCTTCCCCCAGTGCTCTGTGAGGTGGGCAGAAAAACCCCACCTTAGTGTCCATTGGGGAGATCCTCAGGGACTGAACACAGTGACAGTCACAGTGATACGCAGAATTAAAATCTTCCCCTTATTAGCTCAGGGCTGGGATTTAGCTCAGTTGGTAGAGCGCCGCTCTGCAGTCTCTGAGGTCCCGAGTTTGATTCCCAACACCCCAAAAATGGGAGAAGGATGTGGCAACCCACTCCCAAGGCAATCCCAAAACAGTCAGCCATTGAAAACCCTATGAGGGTCGTTATGAGTCGGACACGACTTGATGGCACCTAACAACAACCTTATTAGCGCAGGCCACCCAGAACCTCTAGAGACTGCTGATCACTGAGCAAGGACAGGCCTTGTTCTCTATCACAGAAGGGAGGAATTTTGAGGGGACATTGTCTCGGGAACAATGCCTATCTACTTAACAGGCTGGCCTAAGGCGTGGCAGCTGGGGAATGCCTGCTCGCAGCACACTCTGTCTGGGCTCTCAAAGGAGCCTGGGCAAGGCCCCAGAGGGCTCTGTCTTCCACAGAGACAAAGCACAGGGGTCCCTGTGCCAGCAGTGCCTGTCACTTGGGAGCTTGTACACACAGGGAGTGTCAGCCCCCATGCAGGCCTGCTGAATTAGCACCTGCATTTTACCAAGACGCCCAGGCTACTGCTGTGCTCATTAAAATTTGAGAGGCCCTTGCTTTGGAGAATCTGCAAGGTAGAACAAATTTGTAACCTAATAAAGCTGTAATCTTTTTTTGAAATGTAGTTTCCAGAGTGGATGTGGATTTTTGCTAACATTCTCAAAACTGTAAGAAAAGTAGTGATATTTTTTTGGCTAGCGAGTACACATGCTCTTAACTCCAGTGTAATTTGAAAATGCACTTAATACACCTGACTGAATGTCCTGGCTTAGCCCTACCCACTTCCCTCACGTTAGCCCACAGTTGGAGAAAGCCCTTCAACACGAACCTGATCTTATAATGAAGTGTTAAGTTATTGTTGTTGTTAGGTGCCGTCGACTCGAGTCCGACTCATAGCGACACTCATAGGGTTTTCAATGGCTGACTGTTTTCGGGATTGCCTTGGGAGTGTGCTGCCACGTCCTTCTCCCATTTTGCGGTGCTGGGAATCGAACTCGGGACCTCAGAGACTGCAGCGCAGCGCTCTACCAACTGAGCTAAATCCCAGACTGAAGTGTTAAGTAGCTTGTGTATTTTACTGAATATTTATATCCAAAACCAATGGCCACACAGCACATGTCAAGTGCGGCTGCCCCTTGAGATGGTGGGGCTGACGGGGGTCTGGGGTTCATGGCCACTGCCTGGCCTTACAAGGGAGGATTGGACCCCACAGTGCCAGAGTCCAGAAAAAGACCAGAGTCTGAACTTGGTGGTAAGGTTTCTGCTGCACGCGCCTCACTGTCTCCCCCTGGTGAAGTGGAAACTTCACGGGAAGTCGAAGCTTCTGCAATTATGTTGTAAAATGATTTGCAATCCACGTAACAAACAGGAGTCCAGGCAGGGTGGTTAAAGTGCACTTAAGGAGGGTGGAGGTTCATGCAGCCTTTAGCAGGACCGAGGGTGGTCATAGCCATAGAAAGATGGCTCTCGTCTATGGTAGAGGGTCCCAGACACGTGGACCCGCTGGCACTGGTTGTTGTTGTTAGGTACAGTCGAGTCGGTATCCGACTCATAGCGACCCTCATAGGGTTCTCAATGGCTGACTGTTTTGGGATTGCCTTGGGAGTGGATTGCCAGGTCCTTCTCCCATTTTTGGGTGCTGGGAATTGAACTCGGGACCTCTGGCACTAGTGAAGGCTTATTGTTAAGGGGTAAGAATCCATTGACTGCTCACACCTTACCTAGGTTTAAAGTGGTTCGAAAGTAGCAGATAAGCCACTTGGGAACACACCTTGTCCTGACACCAAAAGCAGGAGGCACCTCCTCGTCAGGAGCTCTCTCACTAGAAAATTACTCGGCAGTGAACGTAAAATACATTTTTCCTTAGCGAAACTTTGTTCAACCAAACAAAGAATGGGATATTGTCGGTGCTTGCTCAGCCTAATGATGTACAAATGACCAAAATCAGGACAGTAACTGGCAGAGTCTTCTGTCCCCGGGGCATTCTGAGGGCTGAGGAAATGCTTCTGCAGAGCCCAAACCCCAAAAGTTTAATGAAAACATGCATAAACCATTTCCATATAAAGATATAGCAGAATCACGAGGTTCTTCCCCATGAAAGTTTCGAAAAGATCTAAGATCCAATGCATCTCATCTATGCAACTTAAAAGTCGCCTTCATTGCCGGGCACAGTGGCGCACGCCTGTAATCCCAGCGGCTTGGGAGTCAGAGGCGGGAGGATTGCAAGTTTGAGACCAGAGGCAGTCTGCGTAACTTAGCAAGACCCTGTCTCAAAAAGTGGAAAAAAAAAAAAAAGAAAAGAAAGAAAAAAAAAAAATGGGCTGAGGGCGCAGCTCAGTGGTCCAGCACTTGCAGAGCACGCAGACGCGAGGCCCTGGGTTCAACCCCCAGTACGGCAAAAAAAAAAAAAAAAAAAAAAAAAATTTAAAAAATTTTAAAAAAAGAACTGCTTCCCAGAGAGGCTGCAGAGGGGGTGGACAGAAACAGATGGAGAGAGGAAGGACACTGAACTCACAAAATTGTTGCCCTATAATTTTGCGTTTCTTCTCTGGCTCAGTGACTTTGTGGAAATCAAATCAGGCAGAGATCAAAGGTCGAGGAAGCGAGAGCAGCTTGGGACCATGGAGTTGCAAGTATGCAGTGTGACACCAAGGTTTGCAAGGGTGCCCTCCGGGAGGGGTCACCAGTCCCAGCCCTGCGTGTTGGTTCAGATTTGGGGTCCTCAACTCTCCACTGATGTGATTTTGGACAGCTTATTTCATTGTTCTTTTTTTTTTTTTTTTTTCCAGTACTGAGGGTTGAACCCAGGGCCTCACGCTTGCATGTTCTGCAAGTACTGGACCACTGAGCTGCACCCTCAGTCCATTTTTTTACTTTTTGAGGCAGGGTCTCGCTAAATTACACAGACTGCCTCTGGTCTCGAACTTGCGATCCTCCCGCCTCTGCCTCCAGAGCCGCTGGGATGACAGGCGTGCGCCACCGCGCCCGGCTCTGTTTCATTGTTCTTGATTTAATTCCTTCAACGTAAAACATGCCTCCTCTCCAGGGCTGCTGTGAGGGTTAGAAGTGAACGAAGGCAGAGGCTTCAGCATCCCTGGACCATGGCGAGCCCCGTCGCAGCCCACGGGGACCCAGCTGCACCCCAGTCTCTCCTGCCTACAGTTCACAACGAGCGAGCACTCAAATGCAACACAACACAATTGTGGCGAACTTGCGGATAAAAGTACAATTTGGCTCAACACCGCAAGTTGTATACGCTGGGGGGTCTCTAGGGTCCTCAGAAAATACTGAGGTAGGTTAGAAAGACAGGAGAGTTAAAGGGACATGGGAAGGGAAAAGAGTCCCCATCCCAGGGTCTGGTTGGAGTCTTATTCGCTGAGAATCAAAGATTTCAACACGACTAACAAGAGAACTGCCTGCAGTCATAGCCCCGTGGCATCCGATCCTGTCAGATCTCAAAAGCTAAGCAGGGTTGGGCCTGCTTAGTACTTGGATTGGAGACCCCCTGGGAACACCAGGTGCTGTAGGGTTGGGAGACGGACCCGGCAACCCCTCCCAATCAATCCGCCATTGAAAACCCTATGAACAGCAGAGAAGCACTGACAATAGTGTTTCCCCTGTTGTATGTAGGGTCGCTATGAGTCGGATACCGACTCCACGACACCTAACAACAACAAGAAAACTGCTGTGAGGACTACCTGCATAGAGACATTATTTTGGGACGATATTTCAGACAAAAATATTAAGATAGCAATAAGCCATGCGAAAGAATGTGCATGACCTCACTTTCTCATCTGTATCCTGTGGTTCCCTGAGAAGGTCACAGGCAAGATGAAGTGCCCTGTTTATAATCAGCTATGCCGAGACAACTTCCTTTAAGAATTCCTTTGGCCATTTTGACACAGGCATCCTAACAACGCCCCTCTCTTATCCTCTCTTATCTGTAAGCCTAAACAACGCCCATCCTAGGCCACCTTAGGGTCTCATTCTAAGTTTTTTAGATAAAAGTACACCAAAAGTTTCTATTTTATTTGAGCACCACCCTTCCCCCCTCTCTCCCTCCCCTACATCTAAATTTCATTTACAGAAAAGGAAGTTAAGATAAAGGATAGGTAAACCAGCTCTTTTTTTTTTTTTCCTTTTTTGGTATGTAACACGTTGCTTCCTGCAGCTGTAGCCCTGTGGTATCCGATCCCGTCAGATCTCAGAAGCTAAGCAGGGTCGGGCCTAGTTAGTACCTGGATGGGAGACCGTCTGAGAACACCAGATGCTGCAGGCTTGGGAGAAGGACCCTGCAACCCCCTCCCAAAAATCAATCTGCCATTGAAAACCCTATGAGCAGCAGACAAGCACTGACAATAGTGTTTTCCCTGTTGTATGTAGGGTTGCTATGAGTCAGATACCGACTCGACAGCACCTAACAACAACAACAACAACAACACGTTGCTTAAACTTGGGGAAAATTTACATCCTTTGAGCATCTTTTAAAAGCCACAAAATCATATGTACGTCTATTGTTAAAATCCTCTCTCTCACGGTGGGTACTATTATTCTTTTAAGCATGCCTTTTCTCTCCAAATGCCCATGCTTAACCGCAAGGCACGGACTCTCTCTCATCTCTACTTCATAAACTCATTAACTTTGCCTCACTCTGACTCATCCTGAAATTCTTTTCTGCGACACAGCCCCGGCTCCTGCTTCGCCTGAGTGGAGGGGCCCAGGACGTCGACTCCTCAGGTCACAGGCCACCATCAGTACCACCGGCATATGACAACTGACCATGGCTGTGCCATGCCGTGCCGGCTCCTGGAAGAGCACAGATTCAGGCCAGGGGTGAATAAAGCTGTGCTCCACCACAGCACATGCCTTACCAAGCCCATGTGGCCAGGGACAAGGAGACGGGCAGGAGCCAGCCTGGCAGATGTGGAAGATGGAGGGCTAAGAGGGGCTGGACTCTCACCAAAGTCTGGGCAGAGTTAGATAAAATTTCAGGAGCGCCCTGGACTCCCAGCATCCTCAAGCTCCTTTAAGGAATGGTAGCCCGACTCCTCCCTCCCTGAAGCCCTCCAGAACCGGTCCTGCGTGAAGGTGGCCCACTTCAAGGTGGGTGAGCCACCAAAGTTGGCCTCCCCACCTGCCAGATGCTCTGCCATATAGTTGGTGTTGGTCATATGGTGTGGAGAAGGGAAATTCTGAAGTTTGGGGTTCTAAGTAAACTGAGTCAACTGAGAATTCCGAAGCCCCCATGTGCTATTAAAATGGAATGTTGTTGTTGTTGTTAGGTGCCGTTGAGTCGGTATCCGACTCATAGCGAACGTCTGTACAACAGGGGAAACACTATTGTCAGTGCTTGTCTGCTGCTCATAGGGTTTTCAATGACAGATTGATTTTTGGGAGGGGGTTGCCAGGTCGTTCTCCTAAGCCTACAGCTTCTGGTGTTCCCAGGCGGTCTCCCATCCAGGTACTAACCAGGCCCGACCCTGCTTAGCTGCTGAGATCTGACGGGATCGGATGCCACAGGGCTACAGCTGCAGGCATTAAAATGGAATAGGCACCCCAAAAGAGTAATAACCTTGGTAGGAAAAGCTTACAGCTGATCATTATGTTCCTGTTTTAATTGCAAAATGACACATCCCAAATGAGTACTAGCCTTGGTAGGAAAAGCTTATAACTAATGCCTACGCTCCTTTTTAAATTGCAAAATGACAATAACAACAACCACCATATAAGGGACAGCCCAGCTCTGAGAAATATTGTCTGTACAAAAATAAACTCTTAGTCACTAAACCGTGGGGCTATGAAGAAAGGGGATAAACAGTGGCATAGTACAACAGATCTCAGAACCCATACTCGACTTTGGAAACGGTCACGTGAGCCACGAAAATGACCTTGCGTGGCACGCATTGTGCACACTGCAGACAATGGGAAATTCAGACACACAAACAAAAGGCAAACAATAAAACCTGCCAAGAAGGCATAGGAAACACCTGCTGTTATTTTTTTTTTAAAGGAACAAGATACTAATGATTATTTCACGTTGAGGTTTTAAAAATAATACATGCTTTACTGTAGCGGCTACGAAATGAGATTTCAACAAAGCACTGTAGAGAAACATCAGTGCAAAAATGTACAGTTTAAATTGCACATTTTCTATCTTTGCAAGTTCTCTCTCAGCAAAATGAGAGGTGATTTTTTTTTATTAGAAATTTTTAATGTACATCATAATGTGATTCATTTTGACATGCTTTTTGTTGTGACGATTTTCATATATGCAATTTGATAAGCATTATTCATATAGGTTACCCCTTACCCTCCTCTATGTTTCCCCCCTCCCCCCGAGAGGTGATTTTTATAGACAGAAAGAAAAGCTTGTTTGTCTTCTAGGAATAACACATGTTAAAAAGAATTGCAGCAACGTGCAAACCGTAAGATGTCTCTAAATTAGAAACGACAGCAGAATACCGGTTACTTTGATTAAAAGAAGACCACGGAGCCGGGTGTGGTGGCACAGGCCTGTAATCCCAGCACTCAGGAAGCTGAGGCAGGAGGATGGCGAGTTTGAGGCCAGCCTGGTCTACCAAGCGAGACCTTGTCTCACAACAAACCAACAAACCCCACAAATACAAAAAACAAACAAAAAGCCCCAAACAAAACGAGTCTCGTGGGATCCATCCCAGGGGAACGGGACTGCCCAGGCCAGGCCTTCTCGGTTCCACATTCCTGCGCCACCCAGCGGAGCTCTAAGAGCCTCGGGGGTTGGCCCACAGATCCCATGGAGGAAAGGCAGGGCCGGGGGCTCAGGCTTTAGGATAGAAAGTTATTCTTTTTTTAAACAAAGGCGCCTCTTGTGGGGTTCTGAGAAAGCTTTTCTCCGTGCCTGCCTCCGCTCCTGCGCAAGGCCCTGTGGCCCCTTTTTCAAAGACTCCGCCGCTTCCTCAGGGGTCCCTGGGCCTGAGGATGTTGGGCTTGGTGGGGTCAGTGGTGCCATCATTGCTTTTTTTTTTTTTTTTTTGCGGTACTGGGGGTTGAACCCAGGGCCTCGTGCCTGCATGCTCTGCAAGTGCTGGACCACTGAGCTGCACCCCCAGCCCATTTTTTGACTTTTTGAGACAGGGTCTCGGTAAGTTACGCAGACTGCCTCTGGTCTCGAACTTGCGATCCTCCTGCCTCCGCCTCCTGAGCCGCTGGGATTATAGGCTTGCGCCATTGGGCCTGGCTGGTGCCATGATTGCTGATGGCAGTTCAGCCTGCCTCCCAGTTGCAGCTTCTCTGAACTAGAGTAAGAACACTGGCAAAAGCACAGAGTTAGGCACTGGAGAGGGAGCCTCGAGGGAGAGGGCGGGAGGGAGCGCAGAGAGGGAGAGAGGAAGAGGGGGAGGGGGAGGGGATCAAGGCCCAGAGGGGGAGGCACAGGGCGAGGGAGGGAGGCGGGAATTCCCCAGCCCCTGGGGTGGGAATGGGATCCCTGCCGCCCCATCCTGAGCCAGCTCCCCCGCCCGGCTATTTCAGGAGTTCCTGTGGCTGGCAGCCAGCAGCACACAGAGAGCAGTGGGGTAAATGGTGGAGATGGGAGAACGAGTTCTGGGCACTGCCAACCTCAGAGCAAGGCAGGAAGGTCGGAGCCGTGCCCTGAGTTCCTGAGTTTTCTCCCGTGGCAGAGGCGTGGGCCCAAGACTGCCTTCTGGGGACAGGGAGTGGACTGTGAACACAGAGCGCCTGATGCCCTTCAAAACACTAGAGGGTCATCGCCCAAGGCGTTGGGAGCAACAGGCATAGGCGTGATATGAACGTCTGATGGATTTTAAAAGAGGATGATGCATTCAGATAATGTTTCAGGACATTAAAAAATACTCATTGGGCTTTAAGTTCTTGGATAAGATAAAGTGTGTAAAATAGCTAAAATCCCATGTTAAACACTAGCTAATAAAAGGGTTTTCTATGACAGAAAATTGTTATTCCTTTGGAAACGTATACACAGGAGGCACACAAACACATACATACATAAATAAATAAATACATAAATAAACACATGCATAAATACATAAATACATATACACACGAGGTACTATATATATATATTTATTTATTTATTTTTGGCGGTACTGGGGGTTGAACTCAGGGCCTCGCGCCTGCATGCTCTGCAAGTGCTGGACCACTGAGCTGCACCCCCAGCCCATTTTTTGACTTTTTGAGACAGGGTTTCACTAAGTTATGCAGACTGCCTCTGGTCTTGAACTTGCGATCCTCCTGCCTCTGCCTCCCGAGCCTCTGGGATTACAGGCTTGCGCTACCATGCCAGGCAGGAGGTACATAAATATTTAAAAATTTAACCATATAAAAATTTCAAAGCGTAAATGTAAATACATACACGCACACTAACACGTTGCGTATGCACGCACACGTCATGTTCATTTCAAGATACTGAGCTTATCGACCGCACCACGTCCACCTTAATTCTAGGAGGAATGGTCTCAACCTAAGACCATCTCTCGCTATGTTCGTGGCTGCTGGGGCAGGGCACAGGGTGAGGATGACAAGTCTTGTCTGCCCTAAAGGTCAGTCTCAAAGGACTAATGTTACTCATCTTTGTCATCAACTTGGGATTTCCATGACTCATCTTTCCTTCCAAGATAACTGACATTTTTGAAGGGCACTCATTTTACTAAGTTTTATTTCCTTTTGTAAAAGAAGTCTTTTTAACCTTCTGGAATTAGGGAGCTCATTTTCACCCACAAAGTTCTTCTTGTTTACTTCCTTAGTCTGATTATTCTACTCGAGGGTATGCAGATGGCTAGATATCCCTTTTTATTAATGCTAGCCTCAAAATAAAGTCCTAAAAATACCAGTGGCAATTAACATTTAGAAATCTCCTTCTTGGTGCACAGCCATCTCCCTGGAATGTCTGTGTTTGAATTAGATCAGATTTGGATAAGTGAGAGACAGAGAAGAAGAATCTAGGCTGAACAGCACCCTCATTTCCCCGGGTCCATACCAGAAACTTTAGCTATACCTTCCAGCATTGCCACAGGAACCAAAAGAAAATCCTGGACCAAACTTAGTTACACAAGAGGGAGAACAATATTAAAAAAGCAAACACACACACACACACACCACAAAACTTACTGAAAGCAAAAGGTGGACCAGGCATCCCATCCTGCCTGATCTCCAGAGCTAAGCAGGGTCAGCCTGGTTAGTCCTTGAATGGGACACTGCCTGGGAATACCAGGTGCTACAGGCTAGAGAGAAGGACCTGGCAACCCAATCCCGAGACAATCGTCACTGAAAACCCTATGAATAGTAGAGAAGCACTGACATAGTGCTGGGCATGGCACAGTGTCAGGGAGTGTTTTGTGCTATTGTACATAGGGTTGCTATGAGTCGGACCCTACTCAATGGCACTTTGGTAGAAAGACATCGCTGTGAGCTAATGCAGTGGTGTGTTTGATTAAGGTGATGTAAATTTAGGCCAGAATTTTGGACTTTGCACTGATCAGGCAGAAGGCGGCAAGGAGGCTGGAACCTGAAGGGTAGGGTCTCAGAACGTGAGAAACTCAGGAAGGCGGTCAGTGCGAGGGGAACGTTCCCACGTATACCACTCATTAGGAAGTCAGGGTGAAGTCAAAACTATCAGTCACTCACACTTTAATTCAAAAAGCCTTGCAGATCACAGCCTTTCCTAAGCTCTGCTGCAATCTGTCAGCTTTAAGGAACGGGGCTGGCCAAGGACTGGGAAAAAAGCCCATTTGGAGGGTGAGGAGGATGCAGAACAGGGTCGGCTGTGCTGCTAGACCTGGGCATCATAAGGGACCCAAATCTGTGTGCCTCTGTGGCTGGGACAGGGGGAGTGGAGTTCTCGGAGAGGGAGCAGGCATGTGTCAGTCAAACTTCTGCATTGCAATTTCATTGAGAGCTTTGATGATGGGATCCATCACAGATGCATGGCTGTCACCTCTAATGTGTGACTGATGGTCACTCGAGTCTGATGGACATTTGTCAATAATGGTGAATACTGAGTGCCATGGGATTTTAAAGGTCTAGCAGTGATTGACACTCATGGGAAGCCATTAATGTCACCTACCGTATAACTCTTTTGCGTCAACGCAAAAGAGGAAAACCCTCTACCAGATGGATTGACACAGTGTCTGCAACGATGGGCTTAAACATAAATAAGATGGTTTGCCTGGCACAGAATCGGCAAGTGTTTCGATCTGCTGTACATAGGGTCGCTATGAGTCAGATTCAACTCGACGGCACCTAACAACAACAACAACAACCGTATAACTCCACCTGTAGCCATAGCACCCTGGCATCCCATCCTGCCTGATCCCCAAAGCTAAGCAGGGTCAGCCTGGTTAGTCATTGGATGGGACACTGCAGGCTAGAGAGAAGGACCTGGCAACCCAATCCCGAGACAATCCGCCACTGAAAACGCTATGAATAGTAGAGAAGCACTGACATAGTGCTGGGCATGGCACAGTGTCCAGGAGTGTTTTGTTCTATTGTACATAGGGTCACTATGAGTCCAACCCTACTCAATGGCACTTTAACAACTGTATAACTGTATGATTCCAATCTTCTTACCTTTCAGATTAAATGTCCTGATGCTATTATTTAGTTTATCCCCCTTTTCTTTGCCCTTCATTGACTGGGAACTAGCAAAAATTTCTTTTTAAATATAAATAATTATGGCACTAATCTTCATACTCTATCTTGTAGAGGCTAACTTCCTGTTCTTAGGGTACTTCTTGAAAATACTAGCTTTCCATAGCTAAGCCTCTTTCTTTTTTAATTTTTAATTGTTATATTAGTATTTTAATTACATGTATTTATGGGGTATAGAATGATCATTCAGCTCATATACGCAGTGTGCAATTATTAAAACACAGCTGTTGACATTTTAGATCTCCTTAAACATTGTACAAAAGCTTTTTGGTTAACATGCACAGTGTGGGGGGATGACCAGATGGGATTGCTCCCCCGTGGCTCGTTTTCCATCTTTAAAGCTTTCCCTCTTTTTTTTTTTTTAGATAAGCTCATCACAAAAGCTGGCCACAGGAGAACCTTTTTTTTTTTTTTTTTTTTTTTTGGCGGTTCTGGGAGTTGAACCCAGGGCCTCACACTTGCATTCTCTGCAAGTGCTGGACCACTGAGCTGCACCCCCAGCCCAGTTTTTTTTTTTTTTTTTTTTTTACTTTTTGAGATAGGGTCTTGCTAAATTATGCAGACCGCCTCTGGTCTCAAACTTGTGATCCTCCCACCTTGGCCTCCTGAGCCTCTGGGATGACAGGCATGCGCCACCGCGCCTGGCAGAAGAACCATTTTTAAGACAGATGAGAATGTATAAGAGAACAGAGAGAAACCCTAGATAGTTCCAGCGAGCTCTCTCCCTCCCATTGATGCAGGCTTCCACGTTGTTGTTGTTGTTGTTGTTGTTGTTGTTGTTGTTTGCAGTGGTGGGGCGATGCTACACAAGTGTTCTACCACTGAGCTTTTAAGGGAAGCTGTGAAATGAAGTGTTGACCTTTTAGGTGGGACTCCCGTTAGATAATGGTCCCAAAGAAAAGTTCTGGTTTCAAGAGGAGAAGCTTCTTGGTTCAACTTATTTTTACTTTCTTTGTAATATGGAGGGGCTGAACCCCTCAGACTTTGCCAGTGCTCTACCCCTGAGCTGCACTCCCAGCCCCTTTTCTATTTTTAATCTTGAGACACGGGCTCACGAAGTTATGCAGGCTGCCTCTGGCGTTGAACTTGTGATCCTCGTGCCTCCGCCTCCTGAGTCCCTGGGATTTTAGGCGTGGGCCACTGTGTCCGGCCTCAGTTCAACTGCTAAGAGGTATTTTATTTTGTAATAATATGCTGTATTTTTAACCAACTAAATTCTACATGAGGTTCACTCAGACAATTAGAAAGCTATTCTAGGTGTTTTTCTTTCTTCTTTTCATTAAGTCACCAGGAAAGTCTGCCTGACTTCCTTCCCGGGAGCCGTCTGAGAACAGCCCGACATTCACCCGTCTCTGATACATTCTCTGCCCTTCCTGGAATGGGGCTGGGGAGAAGCCTTGTGGATGTTCTAGACCAATAATTCTATCATTATGAGCAGAGAAGTGCAAATATTTGTAAAACGTCAGGTGTTAAGCGATGAGGAATTCCCTCCGGGGCCTGCAGGAAGCAGGGTTTCCCGGCGGCGGTGCTCAGATCTTCTGGGTTGCTTGTTCAATTCCCTCTTTCTTTTAGGTTGCAACAGTACAGTTGGGGCGCATGGTAAGATCCGCTAGAGATTTATGTGCCTTGCTGTCTGGGGTTGGTGTACCCCGTGTTACCCTGCTATAGGATTTGCCACTTCTCCGGGCGGGGCTGAAATGAGCCAAAGGCTGAAAGCAACCGAACAAAGCCCCCCTGCTTCCCCGGGGCTCCTGGGATTCTGTTCATTTTATTGCAGATCCATGGGTGCTCACGCGTCCTCAATGTGCCTTTTGCCAAATCCAAGACCGGCTCGTTTTGCTGACAGATGCTAAATAGGGGCAGCGCGCAAAACCCATCTGAAGGGTGTCTTGCAATCTATCTATCGTCACAAGACTTAAAACGCCATAATCACCGCATGACATGCATCTCCTTAGAAATAATTAATCCCATGCCGAGCTTGAAACATGCCCGCGCTTTTAATTTTTATTACAGAGCAATCAACCTCATCACAGAACTCATTTCGCGTCGGACGCTTTATTTAAAACAGACCTTAAGTTTGAAGAATAGGCCCGGTGCCTCACAAAGACAGCAATGTAAGGAAGGCACGGAGCTGACGAGGTGGCCGAGAACGTATCGGGTCACAGATCAGATATTCTTTCCCCCGCATTAACTACTTCCATTCCATGTTGTTTTCTTTTTCTTTCTTTGTGGTCCCCAGCCTTTAGGAATTATCCATTCCAACCGTGTGTTGGATCTACAAGGTTTAGATGATCTACAAGGCTAGGTGATTAAATGACATCAAGGCACAGCTTGTGCTGGGTTCCAGAAGGTCTGTTTCTGTTTCCACTCCCGCAGAATTGAAGCGTCTAGGCTGGACACAGAAAGGAAAGGGCCAGGGATATTTTGATCTTTCTAATCAGTGGGGCATATGGCCTTTTAAAGGCCGCTTTGTGCTTCCCATATGAGTCAGAGATCTGAAGGCTTCAATGATCCGGTTGTCTACACCACAATGAACTAGCTTGGGCGGGATGCCAGAGGGCTCAGAACTGCAGGCTGCTCATGGAGGCCAGCATCTTAGGACATTCTGAAATGCCTAAAACTGGTAAAAATCTATTGATTTACGTTGGCCTTGGTGTTGGCGATAGTAATAAAAGATGTACGCAGCATTTTCGCCCTTTAAATACTGGCGACGGGAGGAGTTCCCTCTGACTTCAAGATAGAGAAAATAAGGGGGAGAGGAGAAGACCCTGTTTCCCACTTCCTGGTACCCACCGCAAGTATGTGTGGAGGGAGTCGGTTCAGGGGAACCCTCAGAGAGGAAAAGGTGCAGGGGACCCTCAGGCAGTTTCTGCCAGGGTTTCCTCTGGTTACTGTTTCACCAGGTCTACGAGAATGGAATGTGCAAGCTGAGATTTAGCTCAGTTGGTAGAGCTCCGCTCTGCAGTCTCTGGGGTCCCGAGTTTGATTCCCAGCACCGCCAAAATGGAAAAAGGACGTGGAAACACACTCCCAAGGCAACCCCGAAACAGTCAGCCATTGAAAACCCTATGAGGGTCGCTATGAGTTGGACTTGACTCGACGGGACCTAACAACAACAACAACGTGTCTACAAGAAAACGGTGATTTCCGAACTTTGCAAAGCCTCCTCACAAAAGAGAACATTAGACCCTGGTCCACACTCACTCTGAAGGCCGTGGACACCGGCCAGCCCAGCAGACCCTGAGTGCGCCATTTCCACGAGAGGATCCAGTCTCAAGACTCTCCCTACTGGGGCAGCAAGACAAAGGCAGAGAAAACGCCCCTCCTTTCCAAGGAACATTCAGAAAGAGCACAATGCGCCATGAAAGCTCTCGTCTGGTCTTTGTGGAAATCCTGCAATTGTTCATTAAGTAACAATTACTTAGTGCATAAGACAAAACAAAGGTCTTTGAGGACATGCGCCTTCCCTTGCAGAAAGGGGGCCAGGCTGTAAGGCACACTCGTCACAATGTCCCATCAACATGCGGGAAAGGGAAAGATTTCTGAAGGCAGAGCTCTGGTCTGGTTTATAAGAATGCGGAAGTACGGATTCTTCTCGCCCCAGTGTGTCCCTGTGGCGTCCGATCCTGTCAGATCTCGGAAGCTAAGCAGGGTGGGGTCTGGTTAGTACTTGGATGGGAGACCGGCTGGGGACACCAGGTGCTGTAGGCTTGGGAGAAGGACCTGGCAAACCACTCCCAAAAATCAATCTGCTATTGAAAACCCTATGCACAGTAGAGAAGCACTGACAATGGTGTTTCCCCTGTTGCACAGAGGGTCGCTATGAGTCGGACTTGACTCGACGGGACCTAACAACAACAACAACAACATGTCTACAAGAAAACGGTGATTTCTGAACTTTGCAAAGCCTCCTCACAAAAGAGAACATTAGACCCTGGTCCACACTCACTCTGAAGGCCTGTGAAGACCGGCCAGCCCAGCAGACCCTGAGTGTGCCATTTCCACGAGAGGATCCAGTCTCAAGACTCTCCCTACTGGGGCAGCAAGACAAAGGCAGAGAAAACGCCCCTCCTTTCCAAGGAACATTCAGAAAGAGCACAATGCGCCATGAAAGCTCTCGTCTGGTCTTTGTAGAAATCCTGCAATTGTTCATTAAGTAACAATTACTCAGTGCGTAAAACAAAACAAAGTCTTTGAGGACATGCGCCTTCCCTTGCAGAAAGGGGGCCAGGCTGTAAGGCACACTCGTCACAATGTCCCATCAACATGCGGGAAAGGGAAAGATTTCTGAAGGCAGAGCTCTGGTCTGGTTTATAAGAATGCGGAAGTACGGATTCTTCTCGCCCCAGTGTGTCCCTGTGGCGTCCGATCCCGTCAGATCTCGGAAGCTAAGCAGGGTGGGGCCTGGTTAGTACTTGGATGGGAGACCGGCTGGGGACACCAGGTGCTGTAGGCTTGGGAGACGGACCCGGCAACCCACTCCCAAAAATTAATCCGCCATTGAAAACTCTATGCACAGCAGAGAAGCACTGATAATAGTGTTTCGCCTACATAGGGTCACTATGAGTTGGATACCGACTCGAAGGCACCTAACAACAACAACAACAGTGTGTCCAAAGTCTACAGGAGTCTGTGTGAGATTTCCGATCAAGACAGGAAATAGTTGTTGGTACCATCCGGGTATGAGCCAATGTCTACATTCTTCTTGAAGCCCTGAAAGCAAGGACATTTCCCCAGAATGGTTGGCTGTAGCCTGAAGTCCAGCTAGTGTTTTGCCACCATTCTTGATGATAGCAGCACGCGCAAGGCCTGACTCCCCAGTGGCTGCACACTGAGGCCACTGCCCCAAACCCACAGAAGGCCCTCCTTTCCGCTGCACCAGGCTCAGAGACTTTCAGTGTTTCTCTCTCTCTCTCTCTCTCTTTTCATTACTGGGGGTTGACCCCAGGGCTTCGCGCCTGCATGCTCTGCAAGTGCTGGACCACTGAGCTGTGCCCCCAGCCCATTTTTTTACTTTTTGAGACAGCGTCTCACTAAATGACACAGACTGCCCCGGGTCTTGAACTTGCGATCCTCCTGCCTTTGCCTCTCGAGTCGCTGGGATTACAGGCGTGCCTGGCTCAGTGTTTTAGAAAAAACATCTGACCAGCCAGTAAGCCGACTAAGAAACAAAAAAGGTTAATTTTTCTCTCTACTTTGTTTCCTCCTCTGAGCTCTGCACACCCCTGCATGGCTGTACTTGTACGCCAGTTCAGGAGGGCGCAGAAGGGTCTGCGGTTCCTTCCCTGCATCTCTGGGGCAGCAGATAATGTGCCAGGGATTCTGAGAGTTCAAGGCACTGAAGTAATCACCTTCCATTAGCAGCGTCTGGAGTCAAGAAAGAAGTTTACTTTTCCATTTTGAAATAATGTGGTCCTCAGCTATAACACTATTGGGAATTTACCCAAAGGGAGATGGGTCATCATACCACAGAGACACCTGTATCTCCATGTTCAATGCAGCGCTTTTCACAATAGCAAGGATATGGAATCAACCAAAGTGCCCTTCAACAGAAGAATGGATAAAAAACTATGGTATATATACACAATGGAATACTATTCAGCAATCAAGAAAAATGAAACAGGGTCATTCGCAACAAAATGGATGGAATTAGAGAAAATTATTTTAAGTGAACGAACACGAGCTCAGAAAGAGAAACAACACATGTTCTCACTCATATGAGAGAGCTGACTCAAAATTACAAGAAGGAAAAATCCTACTCAAAGGTCGGATCACAATAAAGGGGGGGGGGAGGGAAGATAAGAATGAGGTCAATATAAATGGACTAGAAATCGCATGTAATTGTTCTAACAAGATAAAAACAAAGACCACTACAGGAAAAGTTTCTATCTTAAACAGAACTGGAACCCAAGGACATATAGAAAAATACTACATAGTAAAAGATAGAGAAGACTTAGATGGGAAACTTAGATGGGAAGGGTGGGAGGGGGGGAAACATAGGGGAGGGTAAGGGGTAACCTATATGAATAATGCTTATCAAATTGCATATATGAAAATTGTCACAATGAAAAGCATGTCAAAATGAATCACATTATGATGTACATTAAAAATTTCTAATAAAAAAAAAAAAGAAATAACGTGGTCCTGTCTGCCAAGCATGTTTTTTTTGGGGGGCAGGGTGTTTATAGTGTTCTTCGGAGTGAGGGAAGTGACTGTATGACACACAAAACATTCCTAATTCTTCTCTGCACTGGGGTACAATGCCCACTGAGTCTGTGCATCGTTACTCATCACTGAAAATATCTGGACCTACGGGAAACTCTCTGCTAATCTGGCCTTTACCAAATACCTGCTCAGCTGCTACGGAGAGTAGCTGTGACATGGGTGATTTTTGCTGGAGTCAACACACGCTAGGCCCTAGCCCCTGTGATTAACTTTCACCAAAGACTTTCACAAACGTATTGTTCAATAATGTGTTTTACTGATAGGAGATGACAGAATCCGGGGTAAAGTTTATCACATTGCAGATAAAGGAAGTGATGATTTCAGAGACAATGGAAACGACTATTTTCTTTAAACATTAACTTTTGGGGGGTAGAGGGATGCTAGGGGTGAAATGCACAGCCTCACGCCTGCTAAGCTTGTGTTCTACCCCAGAACCATACCTACCCTCTGAACACTACCTTTCAATACCACATTCTGTCTACAGTGATGTTCTCTGAGTCTAAAATTACGTAGTTTCAGGATTTAATACTGTATTTTCCTTTTAGATGAGCTCCAAACTGGTCCTTTTTGTATCAAATCCTGAATGATGTTGTAATAGTCTTTTCACCTTAAGCACTCATCCTCCTGGGGCAGATGGAGCGTGAGGAGGGGCCAGGAACTGCAGTTGCCTCCCACTTTGCCAGCAGCATCATTAATGCATTTCCACACCATTTGTTGAAAGTCCTACTTTAAGAACATGCTTATTTTAAGTTTTGTGGGACAGAAAAGAAGAGTCACTTCCTGTTCAAAGCTCCAGGCTGGGTCACCACGTTTGCCTGTATTGAAGCCACCAAGCAAGCAGTTTTTAGAAGGCAAATGGGGTCTCGAACAGAACAAATGTTGGAAAATCCAGAAGAGCTATGTCTCCACGAGGCCTGGGGTAGGGCAGAGGGTGAACTTACAAGCCCCTAAGACACTCCCCCACTGTCTGATGAACACACTCTGTGAGGTCAGCATTTCTGACACACTGGGCCTGGGCCCTATTTACCTTCCAGATAACCTTTCTTTGTAAAGATATAAACCCAGTAGGTCACAAATCCTGGCCTTACTTTCGTGAAAGCCTGGCTTTAAACTGCTCCATTCTTTCTTTCTTTCTTTCTTTTTTTTTTTTTTTTGTGGTACTGAGGGTTGAGCCCAGGGCCTTGCACTTGCATGCTCTGCAAGTGCTGGACCACTGAGCTGCACCCCCAGCCCTTTTTTACTTTTTGAGACAGGGTCTGGCTAAGTTACACAGACTGCCTCTGGTCTAGAATTTGTGATCCTCCTGCCTCCACCTCCCAAGTCACTGGGATTACAGGCGTGTGCCACCGCGCCCGGCTCAAACTGTTCCATTCTTACCTGGGAGTTCCCATCTAGAATATTCTTACACGTGGACCCTCTCCGCTCCTCCCTCCAGCCTGCCTCACTGGATCTGCTGTTCAGGTGGTGCCTGGTGGACGCATGCCCTTTTTCACTTGAACCTTAACTAATCAAATCAAATCAAATCTGAATTTCAGCTCATCATCCACTGACCACATTTCAAGCGTGCCCTGGATGGAGCAGACGGAACAGAGGGAGGACATTTTCAAGAGCAGGAGCAGGAATATCAGCCCCAAGGGCTGCGGGGGAGGCTGGGTTGAGTGCCTCTGCGTTTTCGGTGCCTCAGTGGTACCTGACAGGACAGATGTGTGGTAAAGCCTTGCTGAATGAATAAACACTCTAATTCACTCCCTGCCTCAAGGGCCAAGTTTCAGGTCTCTTATGGTATTTTCTTTGGCTAGACCCCACCCATGTATGTCTGCCAGCTTGTCATGCTGTGGGGGCTTCTGTGTTGCTGAGGTGCTGGAAGCAAACCCTATGAATAGCAGAGAGGCGCAGCAATATTGTTTCATCTGTTGTACATATGGTGGCTATGAGTCAGACGCCGACTCGACAGAACTTAATAACAATAACAACAACAACATGCCACCGGTATTTCAGATACCAGGAGGGCCACCCATGGTGGACAGGTTTCAGCTGAGCTTCTAGATGAAGACTGATTAGGGAGAAGGACCCCACAGCCCACTCCTGATTCAATTAGCCACCGAAAACCCTATGAATAGCAGAGAAGCATTGTTAAATACAGTTACTAAAAATCAGCACCCCCTTCCTCCACTCTGGGCTGGAGGGCACTCAAGGAATGCCTGGGGAAGGGTTTTCTCCTCATGAGTTGACCTTAGTGACAGGAATGGAGCAAAACCCCTGGGTTTTTGCTAATGTGGCACAACTCAGAATGAGAAGAAAAATAGGGCTCAAACATAGGGCAACATGGGGCTCAAAAATAAAAGGATTGTCTGCATGGCACAGTGTTGGGCAGTGTTTAGTTCTGTTGTACTTAGGGTTGCTATGAGTTGGATTTGACTCAATGGCACCCAACAACAAACAGAACTAGACCAGGATTGAATGGATCTCAAAACATGGACCCTCGCCAGTGTCCACTCAAAGGGCCCTGTGACCAGGGTTACTAGATAACCTCTTTCTTAGATGGCCTCCTAGGCTGTGGAGTGGTCTCTCCCCCACTCTCTCTAACTTCACTTCCCTCCACCTACCACCCCCCCACCATGCTGTGGTCACCCTGGCTTTGCTAAGGTCTCTGATCCTGGGCACAGCTCTCTGCTCTTCACTGATGTAGCCCCTTCTCTTAGACAAAGGCTATGCACAGAGTAGCTGGCACAGGATGCAGATCTGAGCAGATCTGAGCGCCAAAGGACTGGAAGATTCATGCTGGCAGGAGCATTCCCAGCTAGTGAGGGCTCGTTAGTGAGGGCAGATCTGAGTGACTGACGTGGAGGTGGCCCTGGTCCAAACCTGGTCCCCACTGAAAGCGACCAAGTATGCTTAGGGGAGTCACAGCCCTTTGCTCCACTGTCCCACTAAAAGGAGTCCCACGGTTTTGAAAGGGGGTGAGGGCCACGTGTGGACAAGGGTTAGAGAAGCCCAGGAACCAGATGGCATTGCTGCTATTTCTGGACCATCCTTTGCCCTTCCTGGTGGGGACGGTGTTTGAAACCCAGAGGGCAAGGTCTGTGGGGTGTGCTAAGTGCGCCCCGCAAAGCATCCACAGGTTTGCAGGGCGGGGCCTTTTATTCCACATCTCCAGAGGCCGCAGCTGGCTGGCAGCACTGGCCACGGACGCCTGCATGGGTGGAGCCCACTGGAGCCTCTAGCTCTCAGGTCCCCAGCCAGTCACTTCAGAGAGAAGCCAGCTTTGTGCGCATGTGAGAAGGGAAGGGTTACTGGAGCCCTGACACACAACGCTGCTGGCTGCTGGCCGTGGCTCTGGTCCTCCGTCCTGCAGACAGGAGTCTTTCCTCACCTCAGCCCTGCTCCCCCCCACAACACCAGCCAAAGAAAAAGCCTCTCCTGCCCTTGATCCGCTCTCCCCACTCACCCCCAAAGCTCTCTGCTCACTCTTCTCTTTCCGCCCCCCGGCTTCCTTCACTTTGATTTATGTTGTTGAATTTGAGGAATCTGTGAGGTGAAGAATTATTTGACCCAAGCCCAGGGATGCATAGCGCGTGGGAAGTTCCTGCATCCCTGGGAAAAATGCAGCAGTTGAGCACAACTTGCTGTCTTAAGTACTTCGTGAGTGAGCATGTCAATTGCATTCTTCTAGAAGTTTAGTCTCCTGCACGGCTCATGCTGTCAAGCCCTTGGAGAGAGCCAGAGAGGTGGCTGGGTGCAGGCTGAGGGAGGGAGGAGATTCCAGATCGCTTGTTCGGGGCTGATGACACGGTCTCCCTTATTCGCGCTGTGAATTGCCGGGGCCACCTGACCATCTCACTAATGCCCAGCCTGCCTTTGCAGTTCCTACTTTATGAAGTATCTGACTGGGAGAGAAGGTGCCTGTAAGGGCTGACGTCATTAAATGTGGACATCATCTATCTGACCAGAGCTCATGGTCAAAAGCCACAGATTCTGGGGGAACAGGAGCCTGGCTAAGGAACGGAAGCAACAGACTAAACTCGACCTCGCTGGGAAAGACCAAGACTTTATAACCTCTTATGCGAGTTAGGCTGGGCTGGGATTTAGCTCAGTTGGTACATCGCCGCTCTGCAGTCTCTGAGGTCCTGAGTTCGATTCCCAGCACCGCAAAAATGGGAGAAGGATGTGGCAACCCGCTCCCAAGGCAATCCCAAAACAATCTGCCGTTGAAAACCCTATGAGGGTCGCTGTGAGTTAGTTGGACGTGACTCGACGGCACCTAACAACAACAACTATGCGAGTTAATGCTCAATGGCGACGCTGTCTCCCTGTTCAAACTCTGGCCTCACCAGCTTTCCTCCCACATCGCCTTTGGTACGATTAATCTCTACATCCCCGAGTGGCAACAGCTGGGCTTTGGTAGAACTTCTGTGTTTCCTTCTGCTACGTCCCATCCAACTACCTTCTGTCTCCACAGTTCCTAGAGAGAAAGAATAGAACAGGAAAAGCAAGGAAGGCTGGTGCCTGTGTCCGACACTGACGTTTACATGGAATCTGGGGGTGGGGAAGGTCTGCGAAGTGAGTTTGTGGATCATTCTGTAGCGCTGAATTAAAAGTTACAATTTGCTATCACTCCCGTATGCTTAATAGGGATTTTTGGATTACTGAAACTGTTTGAAATAACAATAAAGCCTGAAGCCATTTGTTAAAGTTATTTGTTAATTCATCAGAAGAGGTGAGCGAGATGATTGCTCTGCGCCATCCGGGGCTGACCAGGGAGGGAGGGGGGCACATAGCTCCGGCGTGGTCCCTGCCTCTTCCTGCCCCAGCCGCGAGTTGCTGGAATTGTGGAGGGGCTGCCTGTGGGAAGCAATCCCTCCCCCGTCCCCCACCACCTGAGGGTGGAGAGTCAGGCTCCATACATTTTACACAAAGCTCATTTACTTGGTAACATGAGAATTCACTTGGAACTGGAATCCATAGTATGCTTGCGATTCCTGCTTCGAGTCCAAAAGTTATCCAGTGACATACAGTTTCTGCTGTTGGCTGTCACCATGGTGAGAACACAGTAACCAGGGTACCATGTCCATATAAGGCTGAGTCGGCCAGGGCTGGGGAGGGGCGAGTCTGCAGTGAGGCGTTTCCATCGCCGCTACGGTAGCAGCGCCGGGAAAATATAGGGTAAGTGGCCCAGGGGAAACTGTGGGAAAGAATAAACTATGCACGCAGCTCTGGGGAGCTGACTCCGTCCAACTGCTATTTTTATGATCACATTACTTTAAAAATGATTAGCAAACCAAAAGGAGGGCGGAAATGGCCCTGCTTTCTGCAGAAACACAGGCGGCTAAATCTATTAGTTAATAAATGTTTGATCCACATATACCAGGTATAGCCTGCAGCCGTAGCCCTGTGGCATCTGATCCCGTCAGATCTCGGAAGCTAAGCAGGGTCGGGCCTGGTTAGTACTTGGATGGGAGACCGCCTGGGAACACCAAGTGCTGTAGGCTTGGGAGAAGGACCCGGCAACCCACCCCCAAAAATCAAGCCACCATTGAAAACCCTATGAACAGCAAAGAAGCACTGACAATAGTGTTTCCCCTGTTGTATGTAGGGTCGCTATGAGTCAGATACTGACTCGATGGCACCTAACAATAACAACATGCCAGGTTTATAATATTGAAATAGATCCTATATCTTGATGGTTGCTTGAGTCAAGGACATGCAATTGGCCTAATGAGAAATGTCTTCAGGAGTGTCCTGGCACACATAGGAACCCCGCTTCAGTGACACACCCTGCAGAAAACAGTCCCTGCGCCCTTTCTCTCCGCAGAAGGGTTTTCCTCACCTTCTGCCCGCAGTGCCCTCTGGTCTTGCTCCCCAGTGTGCAGGGCCCACTTTGTGCTGACTGACCTGACAATATCAGCAAGGCCCGTCCCAACTGGGTATGAGGACAGTGCCAACGTCATACAGCACGTGGGAGTGCCATCTTGCCATGTGGCAGGCCACGGAGCACAGGGACACCCAGACGGTGACCCCACGGTGAAGCCCCACCATGGGTAGGTACCACGTCCTCCATTTCACGTACAAACAGCCCTGATTGCTGCCAAATCTCTACTTAACTCGGTCAGCGCCAATCGCCTGCCGGAACAACCAGAGGAAAGCCAGGCTTTGGATCACCGGCGTTAGTAGAGTTAACCAGCTGTGTCAACTTTGCACTTGGCAATGGCCAAAAACAGACCCAGGTGTTTCCTCAGTTAGGGACCCTGGGAAATGACAAGGTCTCGATGTCTATGCTGTGAATTTGCTGGATTACAGACACCAAGGACCCCGTAGAAATCTCTCCCAGAACCTCCTTGAAATGACCTCGGGTAGATTGCGAGAGCAAGTGGCCTTGCCCATGGCAGCGGACACTGAAAAGATCCGACTTAGAAATCTGTGCTAGAGAACAGATTCTTGCAGCCGCATCATGGAAACTTTTCGTGTATGGGTTCTGGACTGGGTAACCACAGACAGTGAGAAAGAACAGAGCTGCGCCTCGGTGTGTGTGGGTTCTGTTTGGCTGCATGCGGGGGAAGAATTTGGCCCGTCTGCACAGTCCAGTTCCATCTGCCCCAGGCTGGGCCCGAGGATCCTTGTGCCCACTGATTTATTATCTTTGTGTCCATATAAGGTTGACTGAGCCAAGGGCTCAGGGAGCAAGAGTTTGCAGGCAGGCGTTTTCTTCACTGCCCGATCATTTCACCATTGGGAAAATCTCTATTGTGGAACCCAGGGAATTTTTAACATCTTGTAAAACAGCTTCGATATATTTAAAAATTACTTATCCTTGATTGTTGTTGTTGTTGTTAGGTGCCGTCGAGTCAGTATCCGACTCATAGCGACCCTCATAGGGTTTTCAACGGCTGACTGTTTTGGGATTGCCTTGGGAGTGGACTGCCAGGCCCTTCTCCCATTTTTGCGGTGCTGGGAATTGAACTCAGGACCTCAGAGACTGCAGTGCAGCACTCTACCAACTGAGCTTAATCCCAGCCCACTTATCCTTGATAAGTGCTGGTAAATGATCTTCAACTAGCATAAAGTCCCTAGTCCAAGGAGAGAAACCCTGGGGAGCAATGACTGCTGGTGCACGCGGCGCGTGGAGCCGGAGGCTGTGGTCTTGTGGCCAGAGGCCTCGCAGTTGCCATTTTGCCACTAACATCATCACCAGCCACAGGCTAGCAAATAAGACCACCATGTTTACAGAGGTTCCCAGGCACCAGTGTGACCTGTTAGATGTTGTGGAGGGCACTTAGGAGATGCAGTACTGGCCCCGTATGGTGCCGTGGCTACAGCAGCCACACCCCAAAGAGGAGAGCTCTTCCCAGGGACAAAAACGATGGGTGGCTGCTTAAAAACTGACTTCGAGATTGAGGCGGTAGAACCCGCCGTGACACCAGGCTGTTGTAATTTCTGACAGCTGCGCAATGCAGGCAGGAACCCCCTGACTACTTCCTCCAGGCCCTGTTCACCCAACACAGATGCAGACAAGCAGGGGTCCCAGGAAGAGGGATGTGGGAGACCACAGCACAGGAGGAAGTGTTACTCCTCACACCTCCATGCCACAGAATGGGTCAGAACGCAGGACTAGGATCTTTTTTTTTTGTGGTACTAGGGGTTGAACCCAGGGCCTAGTGCCTGCATGCTTTGCAAGTGCTGGACCACTGAGCTGCACCCCCAACCCATTTTTTTGACTTTTTGAGACAGGGTCTTACTAAGTTACTCAAACTGCCTCTGGTCTCGAACTTGTGATCCTCCAGCCTCCACATCCTGAGCCACTGGGATTACAGGCATGCGCCACTGCGCCAGGCAGGAATAGGATCTTTAACGACATTCTTTTTGGTGCCAGGGACCAAACCTGGAGCCATACGTGTACTAAGCACATCTTCCACTATTAAGCCAAAACACCACCTTCTTAAAATAAATAATGCCAAGACTCAAAATGGCAGTTTTAAAGGCAACAGAATGTGACCAATCATTTCAACTGAACACTGAACATGTTAAACCTGGTATCAGGTCAATATTGCAAATCCTGCCAGGCCTGATGGTGATAATATGGGGTGAGCCTTTATTCTTCTTACTTATCTATGAAAAGAGCTACATCAAGGGCACTCAGGGAAGAGTGATTTCACATTTGGGATTACTGTCAATGATACAACGCTAGAGCTCCTAGTCTGAACACCTCTGTTACATGACAAATGCAACTACGCTTTTCTTTACGTAATATTTTTACAAAATATACGCTTATGAAAATGTAAGTATAAAACATCACTGCATTCATACGCCTCGATGTGTATATATGCACACATACACACATCTTATACCAGGGCCCCTCCAAATTGGTGGGTTTCCTCATCTGTGTATCCAACTGGCCATCGATTGAAAATATTTGAAAAAATACTGTGCCTGTACTGACCCTGTGTAGACTTCTGCCTTGTCATTATTCCCTAACTGATGTAGCATAGCATTTACATTGTACCAGGTATCATAAGCAATGAATAGATGACTTAAAGCCTGTGGAAGTATATGTCCAGGTCACATGCAAATACTGTACCATTTTGTGTAAGGGACTTGCGTGTCCTCAGATCTGAAACCCCTGAGGTGTCCACAGGTGCTGAGGGGCAACTGTGTATGTGGCACAACAGTAAGACAAAGGGAAAAGTGGTATAAATTGACCCACGCTTGCATTGTATAATTGCTTGCTCTGGTGACAGAGAATGTGTACGAAATTTCTTAGCAAAGTGTGCGATGGACTTAATCAGGCAAGGTAAGGCAATTTCATTGAAAACATTTAAAAGATTCTGTGGGCTGCGAAGCCGTGACTTACGCGTCCTCCTTTCTCAGGGTAGCACTGGCAGCCCCCACTGCAGTCTCTCCCTCCACAGGGCACGTCGAACTTCTTCACACCCTGCAGAAATCAAACACAGAGGCAGAGAAAGTCACTTCAACAGTGTGGTCTACAATACAGCCCTACCCCACCTGCTGAGAGTCCTTCCCACCCGAACGGCCAAGCAGTCATTAAAAATAGTTCACAAGCATTGTTCTTTTCAGGACTGGGGGTGGAACCCAGGGCCCTGTGCATGCCAGGCAAGTGCTCCACTACTGGGCTGTGCCTGCAGCCTGTTCTTTATATTTTGAGTCAGGGTCTTGCTAAGTTGCGCCGGCTGCCTCTGGCTTGCAGCTCGAGATGCTGCCTCAGCCCGCCTAGCTGCTGGGCCTTCAGGCATGCGCACAGAGCCTGGCTTCATCAGCACTTTTCAGAGCAGTTTTAGGTTCACAGCACAACAGCGCGGATGGCCCAGAGAGTCCTTGTCCACCCCCTGGCCACAAGCATGGCTCCCCTGACCATTGGCATCCCACACGGGAACGGCACGCCGGTCATGGTCGCTGAGCCCACAGCGGCGTGCCATAGTCACCAGGAGTCCATGGCCGCATGAGGCTCACCCCTGCCCAGCTCGTGTTGGGGACAATGCCTTCTGAAGTGCCTGCTGAAGGCCACATGCTGAGCTAGGGCCCTGGGACCGGAAGGCGGAGAGAACATCGCTGAACCCAGGGATTCCCGTAATGAGACAGGCAATGCCCTGCAGTGACAACAGGCGTCAAGGACTGGGGCAGGAAGGAGCCAGACTGGGGTGCAGGACGCAGCTCCTCCTTGGCCTGGAGAAGGAAGGATGCATCCTGGGGAAGGCGGGCAGAGGGAGGCGAAGGTGGGAGAGGGCTGGGCAGCGCCACCCCAGCTCCCATTACGCCACCCCACGGTGGGGAATTATGGGCAGTGATTCTGCCAGGGAGGCTGAACTTGCGAACGCACCTACCAAGATGGTAGCCCCCAGGCCCACCGCGCCTCTAGGCGTGCCACCCCTGGGAGGAAAGCCCACCTCCTTTCCTTCTCACCCCCAGGACACCTGATCTGTGCTATGGAGGAGAACACGAGGCAACAGCCTCTGCCAAGCACCAGCTTCATGGGCCGGGGTGGCGCACCCGCCCGCTTCTTCAGAGGCGTGGCCTTTAAAGGAGCCTCCTGGGGAGCCTAGGGATTCTCTGGCGGGGTGAGGGGAGCCCAGGGATTCTCTGGTGGGGTGAGGGGAACCCAGGGATTCTCTGGCGGGGTGAGGGGAGCCCAGGGATTCTCTGGCAGGGTGAGGGGAGCCCAGGGATTCTCTGGCAGGGTGAGGGGAGCCCAGGGATTCTCTGGCAGGGCAGTTCCAATGGGGAGAAAGCGTTTCTTATTCCTGATCCCAATACTTCCGATGAAGGAGGGCATGGAGATTCAGGGCATGTGGAGAAGCGCGCATCCTGGGTCTCCCTGCAGACCGTGTTCAGAGGACCCAGCGCTTTCAGTAGGAATGACGAGGACAGTGACCCTCTTTTCTCCTTTCTCCCACTAGGTAAGCATCGGCCCTGGCCCCCACTGCACCCAAGTGAGCTGGCACAGCCAATCACAGGAGAATCTGATTCCTCGGGGTTGGCCACAGTTTCAGCCAAAAGCCTGATGGCCCCACAGAGCCCATTTGCCGGCAGTTACCCTTGAGGGACTTGTGCACAGTTAGCTTCTGCCATTCACAGGTCAAACCTTATCTCACAGGCAAAACTTGGCAGACGACAGACCCCTTCCAATGCTAAATGGCACTGCCTGTTGCCACAATGTTTCCACTTTCCTCTGAGTTATGGCCTCAGTGACTGGGCTGGATGGTCCTGGTGGTCTCCCTCTGGGGGTTTTCCATGATTACGTGTGCTACAATCCTCCCTGTTCCCACTGGGGCTGGGCAATCCCTTTGGGGACACGTGTGACACCGCTATGGCCCCTTGTAGGTCGGGCTTAGCAAGGGCTCTGCCCACCCTCAGGGTTGGACATGCAGAGCAAGCAAACTTCTGACCCAGAACGGCCAAGCCTGGGTTTACCTTGGTCTGTAATCTCTCAAGCCTCTTTTTGTTCAGAAGATAAAATCCTCTCCTTGGCTAACAATTTTCTACTAGAAAGGTCTCACTTCACAGCTCCACGTATTTTGTGTTCTGATTGTCATTGTCTCCCTAATCTCGTATCTGAGGCATCAGTCACCACTGAGAAGAATTCCAACAAGCCGATAGTCTCAAATCCTCTAAAGAATCCAATACTGCGAGGGCCTTTGGAATCTCTTTTTGGTTATCTTTTTGGGTCATGAGACAGCCTGAGGTCCATATTGTAAAATGAAACATATATGAAACCCTTTTATGCTCTTAAAATATGATGCTAGGTATTTGCTAATTTTTCACGGCTTCAATCTTTATCTACTCTGGGACTCCTCAATTCTGGGTTTTGAAGATGTGATGTCTAGAAACAGAGCTCCATGCTGAACTTGGGGTTTCACGGGCTGCCCTCAGCACCAGGGCACCAGCCCGATGGGTCACCACACCCTTGCTTTATTAGTTGTGACCTCAACATGACCGGCTGCCTTGGCAGATGTCCCCTGTTTACCCAATAATTCACTCACCAGTTGCTTGGAAAGGTTGGGGGGGCTCCTCGGACTAGAGGGTAAACATACGCTCATCTCCATCGGGCGTTTCCCATACAATTTTTAAGTTTGATTTTAGAGCCACCTGCCAAATCCCACTTATGTATCAATGGGTGGAAATGATTTTCACGGTTTTAAACTGATCTTACAGATGACCTGTTCTAAGCTTAGGACGTCCTGTGGATTTAGTTGCAGAAATGAATACTTCATCACCTGCTTGAAATCGGCTGGTGCTTTCTTGCTTTGGAAGGAGGGAGTGTGGACTAACTAGGAGGCTCCCGGACTCAGCACCTGTCCAACCAGGGGCTAAGGGCTGGGATCCCCGTTTCTGGAGGTGAGGAATAAACGTGTCATTGGGAGGCGGCTCCTTGGAAAGCAAGCCAGTTTCTGTCATGGCCGCTCCAGCCTTCTGCAAGCCCGTGTGTTCCCACCAGCATGTCACCTGTCCTTCAGGGGACTCTTATGAATTCCAGCCTGGACAAGAACCCTCGGTGCCTCCCAGTGGAATGTCACGTCTCCAGGACAAACACAAGTATTTGCTTAATTGGGGCAGGGCGTGTGCTCTAGACAGACTCTCACAGACTGCACGCATCTCTGACCTGAGCCTCCGCATTCCCCTGACAGGATACGGGGCTCTGGAATATTCTCAGGATACGAGTGACCTGCTGAGGGCCTGGGTGAGGAGAGTGGGGGACTGTCACGTGGGACCCTCCGCCTGCGCTCCCATCCCGCCCTTCATCGAAGAAGACCACAGCCCACACCAGCACCGAGCTCCAGGCTGAGCGACTGCTCAGGGCCACGCAGGGACAACCCACCCCCTTCCTGTCAATCTGCAGTAATGAATGGCTGGCTCCTCCCACCCTGCCTCCAGTTTGGGTGTCTTCACCCCACTTCCATGATGGGGACAGGTCCTAGGCTGTGTGGTCACTGATCACCTCTGCCCAGGACGGGTCATTCCGCCATAGCTCACGGGAGCAAAGGCGTGCTGGCGCGGGACAGGAGCAGAGCGGGGCAGGGCCACAGGGCAAGCAAGCCGTGTCACACTGGGGGAGGAGCCACAGGGGGGCGGCGGGTCTGAGGGGCCCACAGGTGGGATGGGAGGGCCGAGAGTGCTCAGAGGCAGGGGCCTGGACACAGACAGAGGGGTCACCGGAGCGCAGCAGAATGGCGGCTGCTCCAGTCTGGACCCCACTGCCCCAAGTGGGGAGCATGAACCCCAGCAGGAGACTCCGCCTGCCCCTATAACTAGTGAGGAACACAGAGGGGTCGAAACCACTTTCTCACATGACGTTGAGGTAGGCAAGGTGGGTCCCCAGGGGCACAGATAGGCCTTGCTGGGAGCTGCGGGGGACCCTGCGCCAGTGGGCTGGCCCTTCGCTGGGGAAGAAGCCGGCCCCTCCCGCGTGGCTCAGTGGACCTGGGCACATCTTTTCTAGGCAACTGGCACTGCAGGCCTCCCTCCGACCCCTGCCCGCTGTGGGGCTCTTAGGCGGCTCTGAGTGCCCAGGACTCGGATGCTGGGCTGCCAGGCACGGTGCCAGAGAATTTAGAGAATGGCTAAGATGTAGAAGGTGGCCATGCTGGCTAGAAGTTGCTCATTAAAATGTATGTTGTTGTTAGGTGCTATCGAGTCATATCTGACTCATAGTGACCCTCATAGGGTTTTCAATGGCTGACTGTTTTGGGATTGCCTCAGGAGTGGGTTGCCACGTCCTTCTCCCATTTTTGCGGTGCCGGGAAACGAACTCGGGACTGCAGAGACTGCAGAGCAGCGCTCTACCAACTGAGCTAAATCCCAGTCCATTAAAGTGTACAAGTATGAATAAACGTAAAAACATATGGCTTGTTCCCGTTCCATTCTCTAAATACACTGTTAGGGCTCTTCTCTCTCTGCTGGGTCCATCCTGCCCTGCACTGGTGGCCCACACCACTGGGTGACTGGCCGCCCAGAGCTGGGCAGTGACCCAGAATGCAGTGGGAAGGCGAAAGCCTAGGAGGCGTTTTCTGGGGAACTCAGAACATATGCCACCGGACTGGGGTGCAGCAGACCCCGCTTCCGGGGGCACTGTGCAGAGCTCGGTTAGCTTCCCCATGGAATCTTTTCCTCCGTCTTTCTGAATCTTGGCCTTGTTGCTTCTGGAAAGATCTGAGGAGCCACCTGTTCTCCCTGGCACTCATTCTAGACAGTTACTTTGCTCTGGCTATACCATCTCCAGGGTTTGGGGAGTCTTTCCCCTCTGGGAGAACAGAAGTCACAGAATCTCCCAAGGAAATTCAGCTCCAGCTTCCTGAACCAGGCTCCTATCAGGCTGGAGTGCAGAGTTTGGTGCCTTGAGCCAATGGGTCTCTGGCTCTGTCATGTATAAGCAGGATTCACCAGAGTCAGACTGAGATCAAGGGTGGCAGCTGCAAGATTAAGAGAACATCCGGTCCCACAGGGCGCTGGCTCTGGCTGCTATTTGAGGAGCTTGGTGGCAGGGAGAAGAGCGAGTATCATGTTGCCTTCCTCAGGGACCCTGTCCCACTGGGCAGACAGGAAAGACGTTTCTTCCCCACCTGGGGGAGAGGCTGCACTCAGACCTGAAGCGTGGCCCCATCTCTAAGTGTCCAGCAAACTGCTCAGTGCCCCTCTTCCTAGAGACTTATACTTAGAACATTTAGTTTTGAATAATAAGTTGAGTGCCAGAAATTAAAACACACGAAAGACTTCTTGTTGTTGTTGTTAGGTGCCATAGAGTCGTGTCTGACTCATAGTGACCCTCACAGGGTTTTCAGTGGCTGACTGTTTCAGGATTGCCCCTGGAGTGGATTGCCACATCCTTCTCCCATTTTTGCAGCTCTGGGAATCGAACTCGGGACCTCAGAGATTGCAGAGCAGCACTCTACCAACTGAGCTAAATCTCAGCCCTGAAAGACTCCTTAAGACTAGCTATTTCTCTAACGACCTATGCAAATCATCCACATATGTTAAGTGCAGACATTTCTGGAAACACACAGAGCTTCCAGTAGATTATGAGTATCATTTAATGTTGACAAAATGTATGTGAATGCAAGGAAAAAATGCTGGCCATTGTTTTCAACTTGCACATAAAAAAATGAATATTAATCCCAGTTATACGAAGAGTCGGGAACAAAACTCATCTGTCTGAAAACAAAGAATATTTTGTTTGCCACATGTTCCAAGAAATGTCTTGTTCAAGGAAGTCGTTTTAAGCCAATATACCTCCAGCCAAAAAGAGCAATTCTCTGAAGGGAACGTACAGCTATTTTACCACTGGGCCGTCCCCAGCATCTACCCCAACTTGCCCTGCAGAGGAATATTCTGAGGGGCAGAAAAAGGAGATCCTATTGTTGAGAGTAATTATCTTTCATACTCTAAGGCAACATAATCTTTACACATCTTTGTTTTTGTCACAAGGCCAGTCAAGCGGGGCTTTCAAGAAATATCCCTTTAATCCAAAGAGAGGCCAAGCAAGAAGAAAGCCAAGTTGGAAATAAGGTTCTCAGCAAAATTCTATTAGTTTATCAAAACAGGAAATATAAGCCATTTCCGTACATGCAGCTTTGGAAATTAAGGAAATAATTCCAACGTGGTATTAGTAAGACAAGGTATATGGAGAGGGAAGACAAATGCAGCCACACACGCAGTACCACATGCCGCTCCACGGTGGGTGGGCGAGGGCCGCAGCCTCTGTTTAACAGCACAAGGATATCCAGAACCAACGTGGTCACTCTAGGGAGTCGCGCAACTGTGGTTGGCTAGACATAGGGGTACCGAATGGGGAGACGCATAGGCGAAAATCTCCACCATTCCGCGGGCTCCTGCGGGCCCATTCGCTCCAGCGCGGTTTTTATGGAGGGGGAGGGTTTGTTGTTTTACTGGCAGAACCATGAAGATGGCAAGGTAAAGAAAGGTTTCAGTAGCACAGTCCTCGCATCCCATGACAGCTCAGGATGCCACTGCCCTCGGTGGCCACGGCAACAGGCATAACCAGGAGGTGCCACGTGGTGCCTTGCCTAAGTCACAGGAACAAGCTGTATGCTTTTACATTTATACGTGCTTATACATTTTAATGGGCTGGGGTTTAACTCAGTTGGTAGAGCGCTGCTCTGCAGTCTCTGAGGTCCCGAGTTCGATTCCCAGCACTGCAAAAATGGGAGAAGGATGTGGCAACCCACTCCTGAGGCAATCCTGAAACAGTCAGCCATTGAAAACCCTATGAAGGTCGCTGAGTTGGACATGACGGCACCTAACAACAAAAACATTATACATTTTAATGGGCTGGGATTTAGCTCAGTTGGTAGAGCGCTGCTCTGCCGTCTCTGAGGTCCCAAGTTTGATTCCCAGCACTGCAAAAATGGGAGAAGGACATGGCAATCCACTCCCGAGATAATTCCAAAACAATCAGCCACTGAAAACCCTATAAGGGTCGATATGAGTCGGATATGACTCAACGGCACCTAACAACAACATACACTTTAATGAGCAACTTCTAGCCAGTGTGGCCACCTTCTGCATCTCAGCCAACTCTGTCATGGTGCTTTCAAATATGATTTGCTCCTCACAGAGCAACCTGGACCAGGATACCACAGCGCTGGGGTGTGCGTGCAGATGGGGAGAGCGTGGTGAGCCAAAGACCATGGCCAAGGCCAGACCACTGCCCAAGTTATGTCCTTGATCCTTGTGACCGTTAAGGTAGGCTAGATGGTGTGATGAACAGGCTGAGGAGCAGGCACGGCCCCCAGGCAGAGGTGGCTGGGAGGATGCGAGGTGGCCGGCCAGAGCACGGAGCAAACCCGGGAAGCAATCAGGCAAAGGGCAGAGTCTGGGCAGAGAGTGACCTAAGTTTGCTGAGCCCCAACAGGACAGTCACCCTCCCGCAAGCAGGTCTGCTGGGAGGACTCACTGAGGGACTTCCTGGCGACCCCTGTCCTGTCCAAGTCCGGAGTCATTCACTCCAGACAGCAGGCCTGGTTCGCCAGCCCGGGGCTGCAGACACAGGAATGAGGGCTGAAGCACAGCCAAGGAGGTTATGAGCCAATGCTTCCTCAGAGACACCTGGCCCAAGGCGAAGGATGAGCTCAGGTGTGGGTGGGCCCGAGACGGCAGGCGGAGACAAGCGGGCCATCAGGCTGGGAGGAGAGGGGCTTGGCATTTCCTGCTGCCACATCCTCTGGCCTGGCTCTTTCTTCACTGGTCTTGCTTTCTTCCTTTCTGGAGCAAAATGCAGACAGAGAGTGCCTCTGCTCTGGCGGGGAGGCAGGTGGTACGCCAACCTGCTGCTGGGCACGGGGAGTTGATACAGGCGTTAACTGCTTGAGGACAAGCTGCCCGGATGCAGGGCTGAGCCTTTGCCCAGAAGCATCCCTTTGCCCTCCTTCAATGCGGTCCCCAGTGAGGCCGCACTGAGGCCTCCCTTGCTGCACTGCTTTATTAGGTGCTAGGTGGAGACTAGAGCTGGGATTTAGCTCAGTTGGTAGAGCGCCGCTCTGTAGTCTCTGAGGTCCTGAGTTCGATTCCCAGCACCACAAAAAACGGGAAAAGGATGAGGCAACCCACCCCTAAGCCAATCCCGAAGCAATCAGCCATTGAAAACCCTATGAGGGTCGCTATGAGTCGGACATGACTCCACAGCACCTAACAACAACAACAGGTGGAGGCTTGGGCTGGGGTTTAGCCTAGTCGGTAGGGTGCTGCTCTGCACTCCCTGAGGACCCAGGTTCGATCCCCAGTACTGAGAAAACAGGAGGATGTGACAATCTACTCCTGAAGCGATCCCGAAACAATCAGCCATGGAAAACCCTGTGAGGGCTGCCATGAATCAGACCCAACTCGACGGCACCTAACAACATCAACACCAAGAACGTCAACATCAACAACAACACCAACAACATAGACTTGGTGATGCCTCATCTTGAGTCATCTGATCCAAGAGCTCAGAAGCTAGACAGCAAAGACTGACCCAAGGACCTGTAGGGGGTTTGGGGGAGCAGACAGGAAGGAGGGACCAGTGACTGTGCAGGTGTAGTCAGCTGGGACAGACCTTGGACAGGCAGGCTGAAGAGCAGGCATGGAGCCAATCAGGGCTCCTGAAAAGCAGGTGACGGCTATTCCAAGGCACGAAGGGACACCCTGTCTCAAGTACGAATGGCTTATATTTAAGGTTTTCCTTCCCTGCTGCCTAATGTCTTGATCACCGAATGGTGGCGCCCTACTATTTCTGATTTCTATCGGCTTCCTGAAATCTCTTCCATCGTTCCTGGCAACATCCACTGTCAAGATCTATGGCAACCACGGTTCTTATGCCAAGACATCTAAAGATTTGTTTTCGCTGCAATTTAGGTATATTTACGAATCCATGGTTAAATCCTATTTTGGATAGGATATTATTCATTTGGGCTGGGATTGAGCTCAGTTGGTAGAGCGCCACTCTGCAGTCTCTGAGGTCCTGAGTTCAATTCTCAACACCACAAAAATGGGAGAAGGACCTGGCAATCCACTCCCAAGGCAATCCTGAAACAGCCATTGAAAACCCTATGAGGGTCGCTATGAGTCGGATACCGACTCGACGGCACCTAACAACAACAACAACAACATTATTCACTTGGGCTGGGATTGAGCTCAGTTGGTAGAGCACTGTGTTGCAGTCTCTGAGGTCCCAAGTTCAATTCTCAGCACCGCAAAAATGGGAGAAGGACCTGGCAATCCACTCCCAAGGCAATCCCGAAACAGCCACTGAAACCCCTATGAGGGTCGCTATGAGTCGGATACAACAACAACCATTATTCACTTGACTCCAGAGCTGACTGTGAATGGCTCCTGCCTGGGGGTCCCCAGCTTTGAGTTATGAATGAAACATAGTCTCAACAGTTTGAAGTAAGAATGAGTGAGTGCTTTGGCTCTCATTACCAAATCCCACCGCACCTTCCTTTAGGTGCTGGGTCCTCAGCTGCCTGCGCGGTGAGGAGGGCTGTGCTGGCCCCGGGGCGCTGCCAAGTTTGCCTTGGCATATCGGGAAGCAAGTCGGGTCAGTGGTCCCTTAGCCCCTGCAGCCCACGTCTTCCTGGATTTTCCACTCAGCTGGCGTCATTGTGAGAGCCAAGGTGCGCACCAGCCACCTTGCAGGAGCTGCCGTATGGGTGCACGCAGGCCCACGTCCGCTCGCACGCGTGTGCGCGTGCGCGTGCGCAGCTGTAACAAGATCAGATACCAGGTGCCTCCGTGTGAACTCGTCTGCCTGCTGTCCTCCAATTCTTTGGTTTGTGTATCAACAGAACCATTTCTGGAGATCGCCTGCCTCCTCCCCTACCTCCCCACCCTGGAGGGGAATGTCACCCTTCACCTTGTCATTACCCCTACCACCTGGGTAGGTGGCACTTCTGGCCCTAACCCTTTCGTTTGGAGCCGCCTCATGCACTGTTCACAAGGCAGAGGTTACTCTATGTTTTACCTCCATGGATTCCCCCCATTGCTCCCTACAGCCACAAATTTGCCTCTCTTGACACTTGCCACCTTGGGTTCTGTTCATTGGGATCCACTATTCATTCCTCCATTCTCAAGGCCTCCTTCCTTTCCAGCTCCAGTTGAATATGTACTAAAATATTTACTCAACACCCCCACACGTCTAGGAAAAGCTGTGGCAAAAGATCTCTTTAGAGTACTGAAAAGCAAAGATGTCACATTGAAGGCAAAGGTGCGTCTGACTCATGCCATGGTATTTTCAGTCGCATCATGTGGTTGTGAAAGCCGGACATTGAACAAGGGAGACAGAAGAATTGATGCTTTTGAATTGTGGTGCTGGAGACGTCTATTGAATATACCATGGACTGCCAAAAGAACCAACAGATCTGTCCTAGAAGAAGTGCACCTAGAGTGCTCCTTGGAAGCAAGAATGGCCAGACTGCATCTTACATATTTTGGTCGTATAGTCAGGAGAGATCAATGCCTGGAGAAGGACATCATGTTTGGGAGAGTGGCAGGTCAACGCAAAAGAGGAAAACCCTCTACCCGATGGATTGACACAGTGTCTGCAACAATGGGCTTAAACATAAATAAGATCGTGTGCCTGGCACAGAATGGGCAAGTGTTTCAATCTGCTGTACATAGGGTCGCTATGAGTCAGACTCCGACGGCACCTAACAACAACAACATTTACTCACAACAATGGAATATTAAGGCTTTTAAGTAAGCTGAATGTGAACCTCTCTGGGCTTGCGTCCTCCTTAAAGAACATGCCTTTGCACACGTTGTTCCTTCAGCCCAGAATGTTCTTTGCATCTCACCATCCCATCTGTGCAGCTGACACCTACTTATACCAGCCACTCGCGTTGGGAAAAAGAAAACCAGACTCACATCAGCTTCACCTCTTGTTCCATTTAAAAAATCCCTATGGTCTGCAAAATCACACAGCAAACTAACAAGGCACGTGGGGAAGAGTCCTAGGGCAGAGGGAGCCACAGCTGCGCAACTCTATCACTAGGGCACTAGTAAAATTGTTACTCATCTCAAAAGAGATAACAGCCCAGCTTAGTAAACATGGCAACTTACCAATAAAGAAAGAAATGCTACAGTAAATACAGGGCTTTATCTTAAAGACAGAGGAAGGCATAGGACCACAGAAGGGGTGTGAAGAAGGTGGCAGACTGCTACACTGTAGAGAACAAGGGCAACGTGCCCAAAGCTTGGCAAGAATCTGAAGCGAGTGCTTCTAAGAGGACCACTGACTGAGGCAAAAGAAAGGATGTTGGGCCTTGGCATCCTACGCACAGCTAGACTCAGTATTTTTGCTGTGTGCGCCCGCCTCGGTCCTTTCCACCTTCAGCTTGTTTGTGACTTAGTGGTGCAAACAGCATGCTGAGGAAAACCTCGCACATGAACGAACGTGACAACGCCACGTTGTCATCATTATCTTACCTACCGACTGCAGCGGCCAGGATGAGTTAGAGAGACGCATTGTCACAAGGAGCCCCCTCTGAAGTTCTCTTATTTGCAGCTCACTGGTTAAATGTCAGTGTTCTCACCAAAAAAACCAAAAAAAACCCCAAGAAACAAAAAACCAAAAAAACAGAACAAAACAAACAACAAACAACAACAACAACAACAAAACAAAAAGCAGGAAAATTGCCCATACCGAGGACTTTTTACGAAGGATATTGCCATTGAGTCTTTTTGTAGGCTTAGGGATACGGTTCTGTGTCAGCGTTGAGTAGAACGAGCCATCAGGAGCCTTCAGCTCTCGTTCCTGAGGCCACGGATGTAATTACAGCTAGAAAACACGCGTTCAGCCTCACAAGGGCACATAAAGAGTTTCACATGCGCTCCTCAGAATAAATGCCCTGAAGTATTTATACGCTTTCTGTGTATGTGCTGCTCAGCTAGTGAGAGGCAGTCTATCAAGACATTATTTAATATCCGCATTACCTCACACCCTATGCACACTAAATTCTAATTATTTACACAGCATGTCAGTTCTTGGTATTCTCTGGCAGGGAATAAGATGTGTTTGTCGGTGTTGGCATATAGGTCTGGAGGGAATGTTTCGCACTGTCCGTAAGAAGCGAAGCGGATTCATCTCTCGAAGCTATTTATTCTAGAGAAGTCTGCCCAGTGGAAGACTTTCTCCAAATGCCTCCCGCCATGCTAATTTGGGGAAAGATCTGAGGAGAAGAGAATGAAGGCGATCTAGCAACACCGTTTTATAACACAATAAGATTTCTGTTCTGTGTGCTGAAGACCGGTCCAGGCAAGGAGCGTCTTGGTTTGTATCGGCATGCAGAGATGAGCGGGGCCCTGCCTGGGCAGGCTCGGTGCTCCATACGCATAGCCGCATCATTGAAAACTTGACCCTCAACGTCAGAAGGGCGGTGGGGCCAGAGGCACCGTCACACCAACACCCCGGCCTTTGACTGTACCTGCTGGCCAGGCTTCTGGGCTAGAATTCCTGAATTTCGGCTTTGCTTTTTCTCTTATGTATACTCTGCCAAGTTAATCAGCCCTGGCAGTTTTGAGAGGTACACGCGTGTGCCCTCACACGGGGGCAGCGCCTTAGGATTCCTTTGCTGTGATCTCACGCGCGGCAGTTTTCTCATTGCGCTGGAAGCTCTGTGAATCCGACTGACTCTGAATCGCAGCAGAGGTGCTCTGCTGGGGCCAGCTGAGGACAGCACCAGCCAAGTGCTGCCTGGTGTGGCAGCACTCAGATGTTGGTGTTTGCGCTGCCCACTTGGCTAGCCCAGCAGTCGATTTTAAATCCCGTTCTCCTCTTTGCTTGCCTGCAGACTGCTGGGCTTTTAGTGTGTGTGTGTGTGGTATGAGAGGGTTAAACCCGGGGCCTTGTGCATTCTAGGCAGGTGCTCTACCACTGAGCTGCACCCCCAGATCCTTTTTCATTTTCTTATTTTGAGCAAGAGTCTCGCTAGGCTGCTCAGGTTGTCTCTGGCCTTGAGCTCTCAATCCTCCTGCCTCAGCCTCCTGAATTGCTGCGATTATAGGCGTGTGCCATGGCGCCTGGCTAGGCTGCTAACTCTTGCTTGCTGCACACCCGAGAGACCACACACATGGAGACTGCAGTGCTGACCTGCACATTATACACTAGACCTGGCCTGGGTTAGACCAAGTTTCGGGTGCTGACCTCCATCGATGAGTTGTTGTTGTTGTTAGGTGCCATTGAGTTGAGTCCGACTCATAGTGACGCTTATAGGGGTTTCAATGGCTGATTGTTTTGAGATTGCCTCTGGAGTGGGTTGCCAGGTTCTTCTCCCATTTTTTGCGGTGCTGGGAATCAAACTCAGGACCTCAGAGACTGCAGAGTAGCGCTCTACCAACGGAGCTAAACCCCAGCCCCTCCATCGATGAGGCTCACTCGGAATTCATGCACACCTTTCCAGCTGTGGGCACTACACTGAGGAGGTTCATACTGGGGCTGGGAGATCTTAGGAGCCGGTGTTGCCTATTCCCCTAACCTGGTGCGTGAACACGGGTTTTTTTCAGCCTTCTCATCCCCACTGTGGAGCAGTTGCAAGAGATGGGGCTCCTGGGGCTCCAGAGTCGCCTGTCCTGGCAGTGTCTTTGCCTACCTGGGGACATCTCACAGCAAGGCAGGCAATCTGCCCTTGGTGGGGCCAGGTGTGGCAGGGGTGTGCACGGGCTGCAGGCCCAGCCCCTCAGCTGAGCACCTTGGCGGGAAATTCTAACTGCCTGCCACCCCGTGTCCTTTGGTTTCTGCGCTGACAGTGGGTAGAATCCACCTTCCTGGCTCCAGGCGCTATTGTGAGGCGGAAAGGACACAGGCCGCGGAGGGAGCTTAGGGCAGGGCCAGGCTCTGGCAGGAAGCGCTCGCTGTTCGCCTCTTGATCTTTGTTTATTTCCATGCTGAGGGGAGAGGCCAGGCTACTCTGTAGCCACAGCGCAGGGCTGCCAACATTTGCACTGTCCTGGGAGTCTGATGCTCATGCAGACCCTGGGATGTTCTGAGATTTCCATTCAGTAAGCACCCATGCACTGCTTAAGACTATAAATGGCTTAGGGAATTCACCTTGGAAATGTAATAACTTGATTTAAAGTTCCATCATTGCTCTCTCTGGGGTAAGACTTCAGGAGAGAAATATTTAGCTTGCTAAGTCATCTCTGCCTGCAGCCATAGCCCTGTGGCGTCCAATCCCGTCAGATTTCGGAAGCTAAGCAGGGTTGGGCCTGGTTAGTCCTTGGATGGGAGACCTCCTGGGAACACCAGGTGCTGTAGGCTTGGGAGAAGGACCTGGCAACCCGCTCCCAATAATCAATCTGCCATTGAAAACCCTATGAATAGCAGAGAAGCACTGAAAATAGTGTTTCCCCTGTTGTATGCAGGGTCGCTATGAGTCGGATACCAACTCGACAGCACCTATCAACAACAACGACAAGTCATCTCTAATAGGTAGGCTTCATAGGTTTCCTTCCCTCCCTGCCTGCCTCCCTCCTTTCTTCCTTCCCTTTCCCCCCCACCTCTCTCTCTCTCTCTTTTTCTCCTTCTTTCTTTCTTTCTTCCTTCCTTCCTTCCTTCCTTTCTTCCTTCTCTCTTTCTTTCCTTCTTTCCTTTCTTCCTTTTCCAGTGACTAGCTGGGTGAGGCACAATTTTAAGCAGCTCAGCTATGCTGAACCTTGTACCCAAGGTCAACCAGCAAGCCAGGGTCTCTTGGAACCTAAGCCAAGGCCTCGATTCTCTGTTTGTTGCTAAGAGTCTAAGATAAAAATTCATGAATACCGTCTGAGCAGCAGGGCTTGTAATCCCCGTATGTATCCAAAGTGGGCTTATCACATTACAAACAACTAACATGCTGAGATCATAAACATCCCAAAGAGCGCACTTCCTCAAATATTTTCAGTGATGTCATCTGGTCCTTCTTTCACATCCGTTCTTATTATGCTCCTGTCCTTTTAAAACAGAGTGTGTGCCACAGCCCAACAAAAGCCAGGAAATGTCGGCACTCTGGCAGCGGCAGACCTGGGAGCGAGGGGAAGCTGATAACGGACAAACACCTCCAGATGGGAGGAAAAGAGGCGGCTCTGACACAGCAGTTTGGTCTGGCCGGCCTAAAACTGGAGATCCACTGCCCAAATCGGGACCTCCTGCCTTCTCAGACAGCATACTCTTTTTTTTTTTTTTTTTTTTGCAGTACTGGGGGTTGAACCCAGGGCCTCACGCCTGCATGCTTTGCAAGTGCTGGATCGCTGAGCTGCACCCCTAGCCCATTTTTTTACTTTTTGAGACAGGGCCTCGCTAAGTTACAGACTGCCTCTGGTCTCGAACTTGCGATCCTCCTGCCTCTGCCTCCCAAGCTGCTGGGATTGCAGGCGTGCGCCAGCGCGCCCGGCAGACAGCGTACTCTTGGCCTGTGTTCATCAACGCTCAGTCCCTCCGATGTCTTCTGGAGACCATTCCTGAGTGCCAGGGACCCAAGAGCAAACTGGCAGGCCTGCCCTCGCGGGGGAGACCACCAGCCGCAGGAGCCGTAAATTGGTCTGAACCAAAGCGCTCAGCACCACAGAATAAACTATAGTGAAGGCTGTGTGGGCAGGGAAACTGCATGTGGGAAGGGCAATGACTTGAGTCCCTGTTCTACCCTGAATTTGCTCTGTCACCCACGCCGCTCAGATGAGTTTGCCTTAATGATGTGAAGCAAGGGTCCGGTTCTCACTACACACCAGGCGTGGATCGTTCCCCTAGCGTGATGTTCCCTGGACCAGTGTCACACGTCACATTTTGGCCACTACTCCGCAGGGATGGCCTACAGCCATAGCCCTGTGGCATCCGATCCCGTCAGATCTCAGAAGCTAAGCAGGGTTGGGCCTGGTTAGTCCTTGGATGGGAGACCGCCTGGGAACACCAGGTGCTGCAGGCTTGGGAGAAGGACCTGGTAACCCCCTCCCAAAAATCAATCTGCCATTGAAAACCCTATGCACAGCAGAGAAGCACTGACAATAGCGTTTCACCTGTTGTACACAGGGTCACTATGAGCCAGATACCGACTAGAGGGCACCTAATAACAACAACAATGGCAGGGATGGAGACTTCTCAACTATGATGGGGCTACGGGAGAGCGCAGGGGCGACAGAGCTTTGGGGGGGACAGATGCCGATGAAGCAGTGAAGGGGAAAGGTGGGTTTGCCACCCCACCGTGAAGGAGTGCTTTCTCCCGATTGCACCATGATTCTGTGGCTTGCGCCCACTCTACAGTGGGGTCTGGCTCTTTGGTGTTGCCCAACACCAATCCCTCAATAAGCAGGTCTAGCAGGAAGTCTTGCCCACCTCCTTCCCAACTCTGCCAATTTCAGCGCTTCCTTTCACCCAAGCTCCACCCTGGGAGACCAGTGCCAGGAACTACAGTACCCTCCACACCATAAACAGACCCTGACCCAGCTTGCCCGATGCTTCTTCCTCCTGCTCACCAGTCTTTTCCCTTAACACACAGCCTTCCTCTCTGCTTGGTAGCAATGCACAAATGCCTAGCAAGAGGCAGGAAGGGCTGGGTTCTTTGAACTCCTGGCCAGGAGTGCCCCTGAGGTCACACAGCAAACTTGGGGCAGCCCGGCAGTGTCTGGGGGCGCACACACACACACACACACACACACACACACACACACACACGCCCAGCTGGGGCAGGTGGACGGCTTTTAGTCAACTTAGTCTAGGGCACAGAGGGACCGTGAGACCCTCTTCGGTATTCTTGGTCCTTTTCCTATGCGTTGTGCCTCAACGTCTTCATGAATCCCAGGAACGCTCATTGGAAGGACTGGACTTCTGCCCCTGTGCTAGAACTGGGGGACCAGAAGGGCAGGTCCACACTAGCCACCATGTCAGAGCCTTACGTCTGCACCCACCCACAGGGAGGGCGTGATACACCCTCTGTGTACGGAATCCAGTGTGTATTACATGATCACCACGTCCTTCCGCGCACGTGCACACGCAGCCTGGCCTCGCATCTCCTCCTCATTTATCTTTGGCCCACTGGACACTGCATTCCTGATCAGCACCAGCGCTCAGAGCTGCACGTGGGAACTTCTGCCAGGAGCCCCGGAGGAGCTGGTGCGGGAGCCCAGGGAGGCGCCCAGGGAGGCACCCGGGGGTGCCACGGCTACCTAGGTGCCAAGGCCTTATGCAGTGCTTGCCCCAACCACAGCGGGGGCAGGAGACCAAGCGCCTCTGCTTAGGGCCTCGAACAGCACTGCCGCTGTGAAGCTGGAGCCTCAGGGCCAAGCGGCTCGCGGGCTCGGCCCTCTGCAGAAGCTGCTGGGGAGGGACCCACGCTGCCCCCCGTGTTCCTCTGGGAACCCCGGGTGCATACAGGATGCAGAACAGAGATGTGCATCCCCCTTCCTTCATGACACAGTGCTCCGTGGATACAACCAGGCCCATCCGGGTAGTTCTTACAGGGAGCAGAAACAGAGCCAGGAAGAGCCAGCCCCGGGCTGCTCCGAAGAGCTCAGCCGCTGCGCCAGCCTCCAGGCGGGTCTCCAAAGTGCAATCTGTTTTAAGGACCCCATAAAAACCTGCTTGTTCCACTTCATTATGATATTCACATCCCACGTTTTTATCCATCTATTTCCGTGAATAGCACCATTATACCCGACGTGCCGAGCGCAGCCCCGTTACATTTCCCCGCGTGCTCATAAAAGATCGGCTGTGCTGGAGACATACAATCGGACGTATTATCAAAGAGAGTCATCAGAGTATTTTCCAGGAAAAGAGGAAATGGCCAACTCCTCATTCTCCGCACCAGTGGGCCAGAGGAGTGAAGAAAATTCAGAATAGCCGGGAGATCAAGAGAGTTAGTAAAAAAGAAAAAGAAAGAAAAAGTGAACCCTCTCTGGGAACATACAGACGCAAACAGCACTACAGCACGTCTGAGGATAATGATGAGAAGGGGCTGAGTGGCCATCCGAGGGGAGGCGATGGCGCCGGGGAGCCACCGGACGTGAAGAAAACTCTTGCTTTTGCAGAGCCTGTAAGTGGGCAGACTTCCGGGCTTCATGGTGACCTCTGAAACCTGCTTGCCAAAGTCACCTCTTCCCTGTCGCACACATGTTGTGAAGATAGCAAAAGAGCACATAGCAAGTAAACTCCGTAGAAGAAAGGCATGCGATAAAATTGGCCCCACACCCAGCACTGGGGAGGTAGAGGCAGGGCAACCACAAATCAGAGACCCACCTGGGCTACACAGTGAGACTCTATCTCAAAAAACAAAAACAACCTACTTCCCAAATTAGCTGCGGAATTTTGTCTTCTTCAAGAATAAATGTCACTCTTTGGAAATGGATGCAAAGCCCTGGTCATAACCATGGGGGCCAGCCAGGGTGGACAGTGGGGGACAGAAACAATAGCTTGGCCATTACTTAAGGCACCAAAAAGGTGTAGGCAAAGTGCCACAGAAAGAACTCAAGAGTGGCTTGCATCTGGGGATCGGGCAGGCCACGGCTCCCTGGGTGGGGATGTGGGGGGCCTTAGCCCTGGGCTGCTGACCTCAGGGTCAGTCCATGCCTGGACTCAAGCATGGTGAACTCCAGAGAAACCCAAGGACCAGCGGTGGGGTACAAGTGGGCCCTCTGCGTCCCAGGGCTCAGCGCGCAGCCTGGGCAGGGGCCGAGGGACAGCAGGATCCAGTCATCCTCCTCCCTCAGCTGAGGATAGGCCTCAGGGACAGACAGTGCTGAGCCAACAGGGCAACCGCATGGCCCGGCCCCAGGCAGAGCACCCTGAGCCTCTCTCCCTGGCCCTTCCTCACGCGTCTTTCCATAGAACTGAGATTACCCTTGGTACTAACAACTATCACGTCTTGGTTTTGCTTAACATTAGCCGCTCCTCCATGCGACTAAAGTTTTTGGTGAACCACTGCGCATCTGCTGGCTGCATGGCGTGGATTCCTGGGAGGCGCTGGGATCTTCTCGCCCATTCCCGTGACATTCCACACAGGCTTCGCGTCCAAGCTTCCTAGATGTCAGATCCTCACAGGAGAGAATGAACTTGCGCGGCCGCTGTCTCAAACGAGTGTGCTGAGACTGACGGGGAGCAAAGAAACAGAATGGAAGGCTCTCCCAGGCATGGATATGTGTGGATGCCCCCACGCACGGATCCGGGAACCTGCTTTCTTATGCGGATTGCAGTGGCGTGGTCCAGAGAAAGGCTCTGGGGCAGACCCTTAGCACTTAGTGACAATACTCACAGAGGGTTGACTAGACGAAGCCAAGTCTGGTGAGACAAACAAACAAAAAAGAAGCAGTGCAAGAGCCAGGCCACTCCAGAGTGCCAAAGTTAGGAGTCGGGGCTCCTGACTGCCCCCCAGGGAGGTCCACCGTACAGCCCGACCTGGTGGCATGTGCTCCCCAGCTCGAAAGAGGGGCGAACAGCATTTGTGTCCTGAGTACTGACTAAAGGTCTCTAAGCTCAGGCACTGGGCGAGGCACACATTAGGGCCACACACCGCACACGCCACGTTCCCCGCACTCTGTAAGTGGGCACTGTAATGCACATGTGCGGAAACGAGGAACCGGCTCTGAAGTCAGGCTGCCTGGGGGGTCTGGACCTGGTCTCGGTTCAGTGAGGACGGTACTTGTTGTACCCCCAAGTGTTATAGGGAGCTAACTTGAGGTCTAAAGCGCTTAGCCCAGAACCTAGCCATGGTAAGAACTTGGCTTACACAGCAAAACTCTAATTATTCACAATCATAGCTGCACAGAGAAGATGTGACTGCCCAAGGGCCATAATAAAAGCACGGAGAGTTAGCGAGTGCATTAAGACATGGAGAGGTCATGTCCCGCTAAGGGAGGCTGTGAGATGAGGTGGCAAGATGGCACCCAGCCTGCGGGCACCCTTCTCCCGCCATCAGGTGGCGCGTGCTGTGGCTGGATGGTCTTATTTACCCTGGGTCACCTCAGCTGTGCCCATCTTGGCAAGTCAGAAAGTATCTGAAGAAGAAAAAATGCTACAGGAAATTGGCCCTGAGAAGAGAGGAGCTGGGAGAGTCTGCAGGGACAGGAATAGGCAAGGGGCTCAGCTGGGCTGTTTCATTGCAGACCTGCAGGGGACCCAAGTCTGGGCATAGCAGGCTGGACGCCGTGTGGACACGAGGCTCCCGTTGCACGGGCTGGCGGAGAACTGTGATGCTTTCCAAGAAGACTGAGGTTGAAGCAGCTCCGACTTTATTAACAAGAAGTCAGCGGTCACCTTTCTGGGTGCCGGGAGGGCACTTCTGGCTGCGGGCAGGGCGCGAGTGGGTGGCATCCGTCAGGCTCGCCTGCAGTAATGGCACCAGGGACTCCCACATGGCAGACAGGCAGCCATAGACCAGGGGGCTGTAGCGCGTAGAAGCTCGCTGTGGTGCTCAGGAAGATTCTGCAGGGTGACGGGACCCACCCCACGGGGGGACCCCCTATTCCAGAAGCAAGCCTGCCAACCCTGCGAGACCCCAGCAGGCTGCGATCCCCCATATCCACACCTCATGGGCTCAGAGCTATGACTTTCATAGCTGCGGTCAGACCCTCAGGTTCAGGTCAGGAACGGCTCTCCCACTCCCCAAAGCCAGTGCTCGTTTTGAGATCACTGCTGATGTCAGAAATATACCACTGGACATTTGCTCAGAGAGTCGCTAACATGGAAGGATTCACTGGGCACCTTGTAAAGCCGAACTTTTAAAGGATGGCACAATTTGGCATAAACATAGAAAGTAATTATTTTTGTTAAAGTAATTTGTTACTTTTTAATTTATTAATTTGTTAAAGTAATTATTGTTAAAAGTTATCATATTAAAAACTGGGTAAATCCGTATTTTCATAAACCCAACTCTTGGTGCCTTCTCTGGGCCAGTGCTTGCCTCTTGGGGAACATCATGCACCTCAATCCACATCAAACTGAGGCAGACAAAGGAGAGACGAGGGCAGCACGTGAGCTGTAAGGAAGAGCTGTGACGGAGGCATCAGCAGTCCAACACTGGTGTGACTACCTCTCTGTCCCTACTTTATTCCACTCTCTTCATTTGACTCCCTGACCCAACCTGGTCAGAGAGGGGAAGACATGGGAAATTGTCTCCCCTGGCACAGGCAAAGACAGCCCAGAAAGCCACTTGGGGCCATACGACACCAAGAGTGACCCTTGGATCTGGGAATAGCTCTCACATCTGTCTCCAAGCACTTCCTGACTTAATGTTGCTGACCTAGATGATACAAGAAGGGCTGGGATTTAGCTCAGTTGGTTGAGCACTGCACTGCAGTCTCTGAGGACCCGAGTTCGATTCCCAGCACCACAAAAATGAGAGAAGGACCTGGCAATCCACTCCCAAGGCAATCCTGAAACAGCCAGCCATTGAAAACCCTATGAGGGTCGCTATAAGTCAGACACGACTTGACAGCACCTAACAACAACAACAACAACAACAACAACAACAACAGATGATACAAGAGACGAGAAAACAGATGAAGAGACAGGGACCACGAAGGAAAGTGTAAAACCTGGTTATTTGCAGTCACATGACTTCAGCTAAAGAAAACATGACAGAATCCACAGTAAAGTGCAGAAGAGGCAGTGATTTGGGGAATTCAGTAACTACACAAAAAGATTCATAAATTGGGCTACATTAAAACTGAGGTGTCAGTGGAGCACGGTGGTGCACCCCTATCATCTCAGCAACCCGGGAGGCAGAGGCAGGAGGATCGCAGGTTCAAGGCCAAAGGCAGCCCGCATGTCTCCAGACAAAAAATAAAAATGGGCCGGGGGGCAGCCCACTGGTGGAGCACTTTCAAAGTATATGTGAGGCCTTGGGTTCAACCCCCAAGTGTCACTAAATAAACAAACAAATACATAAATAAAGTAAAACAAAATCAAGGAGCCAGTCTATCTCAGGACATACTTTAGGGAGAGCCACGAGTGAAATAAGGTATTTGTAACACGTGACCACAGCTCGGGTTGTGTTCAGAACTAAGGATCTCCGAAATGAGCCTGAAGGCTCAGCTTGAACAGGCCGGCCACCGCAGGTGTCTGAACAGCCCACAGACACGCAAACGCCCTCCTTAGTACTCATAGAGTACCAAATTGAGCAGAAAGACGCGATGCCAAATCCTCCCGCTGGCGGTTTTGACCGGACTTCTGGAATATTGCCCTATCCCTCCTCTCACCCTTGGTCTGAGGACCTTGGCTTTAAGGCTGTGAGTGGTTTGAAGTGGAGAGCTGCTGGGGTCTGGCCGTGGCCTCTACTGTGCCCGCATCCCCCTCTACCCCAGGACTATGGCATCTTCAGGGTCTAAGGCAGCCCGGCTCCTTGACCCCCTTCTGGGGTGGGCTTGCTCGCCACTGAGGTGAACTAACAGGAAAACGAGGACTTCTCCCAGATTTTCAACCACATGGACATCTCTGATATGTAAAATGGAAAATTGTTTGAGAAAAATACCATGGGCCTTGGGGTGGCCTAGTACCTGCCACCGTTTCGAGGCCCTGTCTCCAGGAATTGGGAATTTGCCACCTTCAATGCCAGCAGCATGCCAGCGGCTCTACTGTGAGTGACCTGGCAGTGTCATGCCCCTCCATTAGTATTCTTTTTTCTTTTCTTTTTTTTTTTTTGGTATTGGGGGTTGAACCCAGGGCCTCGTGCTTGCATGCTCTGTAAGTGCTGGACCACTGAGCTACATGCCCAGCCCATTTTTTAAACTTTTTTTTGAGGCAGGGTCTCACTAAATTACGCAGACTGCCTCTGGTCTCGAACTTGCGATCCTCCTGCCTCCGCTTCCCAAGCTGCTGGGATTACAGGCGTGCGCCACCGCACCCGGCCTTCATTAGTATTATTTAGGGCCTAAATAAAATGTCCAGACTAATCTGTGGAAGATGGAAAGAGTATTGAGAACTTTCTAGAAGAATATAATAGGAGTAAATTTCCTTTTTTTTTTAAAAAAAAGAACTGTGTGGAAAGAAGAAATATCACCGACCCCAAGAGACTCTGGACAGGCAGGGTTTATTTAAACAGCAGTTCATGAGACCGGCTTACACAGAGGTCAGGAAGATGTTAGACACAGCAGAGGAATGTGGCAGGGAAGGCTCCTAGACGGCCCCACAGCCCGACTACCCAACTATTTAGAGAGGGATCCGCTGGCCAAAATAGGTCAAAACAGCCAACCCTGCCGCCAGCTGCTGCTAGGAAGCTCTTCCCAGTGGCTGTTTGGAAAGCTAATTGCCCTCAGCAGCAAGAATCTAGCAGAAGGCCTTTCAATGGAGAAGGCCAAGTCGTCCTGCATGGAGGTCCGGCCTGGGGAGGCACCCACGGGGCTGTCAGGATCAAAAGCCGCAGGGTGCAGCCCTGAGAAGCCTTTCTGGAAGGGGAGGTGCGCAGGCCGCTCCTGGACGCTTGGGAAAACAAAGCTGTGCGTCTGGCTTTGAACCACAGCAAGCCTCAGAAACCCTGGCCTGGGGAGTCTCGCCCTCGGCCCAGAGAGGCTTGGATGGACTGTGAGCAGGCAGCTGGGCGTTTCAATAGAGCTCAGGGGATTTGTCCGGATCGGACTGACACCCTGGCTGGGAAGAGCTCTGGCAGCAGAGCGGTCCCCGCCCCCACCCGCCACCTCCCTGCTCATTCCTGCCCGCCACCCACCTACACAATGAAGCCACCCAAGTAAAACGCCCCAGACAGCAGTATCTTTCCACACTTGCCCGGAGACCTTGCCCCTCCGGATCGCTGACACGTCAGTTGTCTGCTTAGTGACCGTTATAATACTGAAAATTCCTTTATTTAGCTTGCTTGAGATGAAGTCATGCAGCTATAAGGGCGACTTGCAAACAAAATCAAGTTCCATTCTCAGTTAAAGGGACCGCAGAAAGTGGTAAGACTTTCGTGGCCAGACTCAGCCACCATATTTCACTAGAAAATTGTCACCACGCTTAGAGCAAAAAGCAGAATGCGTAGTGTCCATTCGGCAGCTTAAAGCCACGCATGTACTGAATTGGTCACATCTGGTTTTGCCATTTAAAAATATGACAAGCGATCTTCATAATGCTGCATTGTTTTGCATCTTATCGATGACTCCCCCACTCACTACGGAATTATGCACCCCTCTGGGGGCTGGGATTTAGCTCAGTTGGTAGAGCACTGCGCTGCAGTCTCTGAGGTCCCGAGTTCAATTCCCAGCACCACAAAAATGGGAGAAGGACCTGGCAATCTCCTCCCAAGGCAATCCCGAAACAGTCAGCCATTGAAAACCCTATGAGGGTCGCTATGAGTCGGATACTGACTCGAGGCACCTAACAACAACAACAACAACTGGGTGCTCTGGGGAAGTCCCTAAGTGTCCCCTCCCTACCAGGGTCATGCAGTTCTTACATTCTGCCATTCCTCCTGGTTCTGACGTCCCCTACCCCCTCATGGTGCTAATATCCCTCCATTGCTTCATGCACATGATATTCTTCCATCTCTTTCATGGGGGGACTGAGAACCTCAAACGCATGCATCCACAAAAGTACTCCCATAGAGCTACACGGATCAGGAACCATTCATTTGGGACGAATCCTTCAAGTAGAAGAGGGTCAGGGTTCCAACACCAGCTCTCACAAGCTGGAGGCAGCTGGCCGAATTTTCTCGATTCCCTTTCCTCATCTGCCGATAGGGACATCCGCACCTGTTCTGCCTATTTCCAACTTCAGGAACTCCAAACCCATGTCTCACAGTATGCTTTCTCTGACAGGGTTGCTTCGAGGGGACGGGAGTGGGGGTATTCGTTTTAGAGGTGCTCTGAGGCCGTGAGAGTAACTGGGGTGGTGTCGTACATGAATCTAAACTTAGAATACCTTGGATAACATTTACATTAAGAAGTGCAGGGCCCTCAGCTGGGCGCGGTGGCACACGCCTGTAATCCCAGCGGCTTAGGAGGCGGAGCCAGGAGGATCGCAAGTTCGAGACCAGAGGAAGTCTGCGTAACTTAGTAAGACCCTGTCTCAAAAAATAAAGGAAAAAAGGGGAGGGGGGGCTGGGGGTGCAGCTCAGTGGTCCAGCACTTGCAGAGGATGCAAGTGCGAGGCCCTGGGTTCAACCCCTAGTACCACACACACACACACACACACACACACACACACACACACACACACACAAAGAAGTGCAGGGCCCTAAGGATTGCAGTAATAAGTCACTGTTCACTAGTCTGGATGTCTCCATTTAATTCACTCCCACATTTTGTTCAGACCTCATGCTTCCTGTTTCTCCACTGGTTACAGACTGTTAATGCGCTGTACTAAAATGGAATAAGAACTTTTTTTAAAGCATAATGTGGGACCTCAGGGGAGTAAGACATTTGCTTGATGTGGTTCTAATAAGAACTATCGGGGCTGGGATTAGCTTAGTTGGTAGGACACCACTCTGCAGTCTCTGAGGTCCCGGGTTCAATACCCAGCACCGTGAACATGGGAGAAGGATGTGGCAATCCACTCCCGAGGCAATCCTGAAACAGTCAGCCATTGAAAACCCTGTGAGGGTCACTATGAGTCGGACACAACTCGACGGCACCTAACAACAACAACAACAACAGCAACAACAAGAACTATGCCTGCAGCTATACCACCGTGGCATCTGATCCCATCAGATATTGGAAACTAAGCAGGCTCAGGCTTGGTTAGTACTTGGATGGGAGACCGCCTGGAAACACCAGATGCTGTAGGCTTGGGAGAAGGACCTGGCAACCCACTCTCAAAAACAATCAGCCATGGAAAACCCTATGAATAGCAGAGAAGCACTGACAATACTATTTGACCTGTTGTACACAGGGTCACTATGAATCGGACACTGACCCGACGACAGCTAACAACAAATAAGATCTATGGGTGCTGGCTTAGTGCAATGTTCTATTCACCATTTCCAAAACAAGCCTTCAAAAACAGTGAATCATGTAATTTACTCAAAAAATGATCTAATATATAAAATGATTTAATTGGTGAAATTACATGACAACATTCGTTTATCGAGCTACTTGGGCTGGGCCTGGGTGGTTCTGGCTACGTGGTTATAGCCCAGCTCTGTCCTTCTCTGGTCCCCAACTTCAAGAGGAGTTTGGGCTATTTGATCTACAAGTTCAACCAGGCCTTAGGACTTTATATCTAGAACAAACGTTCATAGAAAAATGTCCTGATGCATCGTCCTTAGGATTGTGTAATCATTAAACACGCTGATTAGCTATTGAGTAAAACGTGTCTGTGACATCAATTTCTCCTGGAAGTCCAGTGATTTATTTTTGTATTTCATGAGAGCATGGAAGGAAATAGAGAAAAGTAGCACAGTGCTTCACAGATACAAATCTCACCATCTACTGTGTTTGCTTCTGTCAGCAGGGAACTTGATTGGCATGGGTTGACTTTCCTTCAACGTCAAGCTAGAGTAAAAATAATTTCTCTAATTTACTTCTAGAAAAATTAGATGGATTGGGAGAAAAATCAAATTGGAGAATTTTGCAACGAGAAACAAATTTTACTGATTATTTTTTCTCTGGTGCTGGGGATTGAACCCAGGGCCTCGTGCATGCTAGGCAAGTGCTCCACCACTAATGACGTCCCAAGCCCAGTTTTACTGCTTGCTAAACAAGGGCTGGGATTTAGCTCAGTTGGTAGAGCGCTGCGCTGCAGTCTCTGAGGTCCCGAGTTCAATTCCCAGCACCGCAAAAATGGGAGAAGGACCTGGCAATCCACTCCCAAGGCAATCCCGAAACAATCAGCCATTGAAAAACCCTATGAGGGTCGCTATGAGTCGGATACCGACTCGACGGCACCTAACAACAACAACAATAAACAAGAACTCAAGAATCTAGCTGAGAGCTCATGGTCTTCAGACAGGTGCTTCAGGAGGTCTGAACGCTGATCACATTGATCAGCAACAATGGCTTTGTCCTTGTTGTTGTTAGGTGCCGTCGAGTGGGTATCCGACTCATAGCGACCCTCTGTACAACAGGGGAAACACTATTGTCAGTGCTTCTCTGCTGTTCATAGGGTTTTCAATGGCAGATTGATTTTTGGGAGGGGGTTGCCAGGTCCTTCTCCCAAGCCTGCAGCATCTGGTGTTCCCAGGCAGTCTCCCATCCAGGTACTAACCAGGCCTGACCCTGCTTAGCTTCCGAGATTTGACAGGATCGGACGCCACAGGGCTACGGCTGCAGGCTTTGTCCTAGGGCTTCAGAAAAGCCACGGGGAGATCTGTTTTCCTAAGCAGATTAATAACATTCCTGATGAACCTTCCAGACTATTAGCTCAAGCCTCTTTCTTGCCCATAGTCGTTTGAAGCCAAAGTCACAATTAGTAAGTCTAGATAAATGAGGCCTATGGTACATGACTTTGACCTTAACAACTCCATTCATCACCTAACGATCACTTAGAATATGGATCATGCTTCGTAAGTAAAATTTCAGGAAATTATATTAAACTCTATTCAGACTTTTACAATCGTGTCATGTTTGTGACCAAGAGATTGCAAAGACGTTTAAATTCACCATGTTGTCTTAGAGGTTGACTTCAAAAAGATGAGGAGCGAGTGCTAAAACTCTACTCCGGACAAGGGCCTCCCCTGATCCTGAGACAGAATTTGTGCGGTGTGGGTCACGGTAGGGCTCTGTAGGGCCTGCTGGGGGGTGTTAACGCTTCGATGACACTTACAGTACGAATTCCTCTCTTAAAACAACACAAGCTGAAGACTTCAGGCTGGCTGTCTTTGTGTGTCATTCCAGTACCCACCCTTGATCTCCTCAATGCAAAGCGACACTCTCTTAAAAGCCACCTGGGACTGCTCCAGGGTCACTCTGAAGCACACACACGTCCTTGCCCTTGAGTGTGAAGTGCAGGGGGTGAGCGGAGGCTGAGGGGCAGCAGCGCTGGCTGGGAGGCGCTGGTGAGGTGTCTGGGTTGGATTCTGGATGGCTGTTGTTGTTGTTGTTAGGTGCTATTGAGTCAGTGTCTGACTCACAGCGACCCTGAGTACAACAGGCGAAACACTACTGTCAGTGCTTCTCTGCTGTTCATAGGGCTTTTAATGGCGAATTGATTTTTGGGAGTGGGTTGCCGGGTCCTTCTCCCAAGCCTGAAGCACCTGGTGTTCCCAGGTGGTCTCCCATGCAACCAGCCCCAACCCTGCTTAGCTTCCAATATCTGATGGGATTGGATGCCACAGGGCTATGGCTGCAGGCTCTGGATGGTGAGTGATGTGATGAGTCTGCCTTAAATGCCCCCTGGGGGGGGGCAACTGTGATGTATGCTCTGGGGCAGGGGCTAGGACTGAGACCTGGAGAGGACACCAGCCAGTGGAGGGGTGCGTGGACCCACCTGGAGCAGCTGCGGGGCTCGGATATGACTGGGCAAGAGTACCTGGAGGGTGACAGGCTTCTGAGGGCCAGGGGCACTGAGCAACTGAGCACCAGGTAGGGTGGAGGACCAGCAGGAATGGGAGGGCTGGGCACGAGGCCAAGGTGGACCAGCAGGTAGGCAAAGGTGGATGTGCGTGGGTTGGAGAAAGGAGGTGGTTTCTGAGGCTGAGACTCCACACATAGGCCAGAGGAAACCACCCGGAGAGCTGGTGGGAGGGGCTGCGCTGCCAGCCGTCCTTCAAAGGAGCGAGCTTCCAGAAATTCTCCTGAACTGGGGTCGCTGTTTCCCCTAATCTGTTCTGAACGGTTACTCAAGAATGTGGTGATTTCTGATTATTATCTGCACATTTGGCCTAAATTTTGTTAAAAGGACGGGCTGAAGGCACAGGCAGGCTCATTTTATAGGGACAAACGTGTGTTCATAAAGAGGGCGTGGCCCCTTCTCTCCCTTCTCGCTTCTCTAATCCTCCGGGTCACATGTGGCCCAGGCCTACTCCCACATATGTAGTGGCGGTGGGAGGGGGCAGATAGGAAGCTTCTCAAAGACAGGAATTCTTTAGCCCTCCCAAAGAACAGCAGAGGAGCCGGGCATCGTGGCGCACGCCTGTAATCCCAGCAGCTCGGAAAGTGGAGGCAGGAGGGTCGCAAGTTCGAGACCAGAGGCAGTCTGTATAACTTAGTGAGACCCTGTCTCAAAAAGTAAAAAAAAAAAAAAAAAGAGCTGAGGGTCCAGCTCAGTGGTCCAGCACTTGCAGAGCATGCAGGTGTGAGGCCCTGGGTTCAACCCCCAGTACCGCCAAAAAAAAAAAAAAAAAAAAAAAAAAGAGCAGAGGAATAGGACCTCCCCCAGCCACTTCTGAGTTACTCTCGCTGTCCTCTCCCTCCTGACCTCTCAGCTGTGTGGCAGTTACATATATATCTACCCAAGGCCGGGGAGGGAGCGCCGAGGGAAACCCAAGCCCCGGGGCTGCCAGGGCACTCCACCGATAGGCTGTCCACACTGGGCCCAGGACTGGGGGCCTCACCTGGCACCTGGAGGGTCAGAGGTGCAGGGCCCCTGGGGCTAGACGGCCTGTGGGAGGCTGAAGCCTCACCCCAGCCTGCCCTAGCCCTGCCGTCTGACTTCTGCCAGGAGTGAGGGTGCACTCAGCGTGCTTCCTGTGTGTGCAGATGAGGGGACACTGGTTCCTTTACGGATTCCCATGTCTCCTTGTTAGCTGGGATTCCTGTCAGAGAAACCAGTTGGTAGAGTGCTGCGCCGCAGTCTCTGAGGTCCCCAGTTCAATTCCCAGCACCACAAAAATGGGCGAAGGGCCTGGCAATTCACTCCCGAGGCAATCCCGAAACAGTCAGCCATTGAAAACCCTATGAGGGTCGCTATGAGTTGGATACAGACTCGACGGCACCTAACAACAACAACATGTCTCCCTGTTGGGGACCACACTGGCTGGGAGAAACTAACTCTTCAGGCTAGCCCTTTCCTTTGGTCCCCCCCAACACCCCAACCTCACCCCGGATGGTGGGCCCAGGAAGGTGCAAGCCCCGTTACCTCCTGCCGTGTGGCCTGGGGCCACAGGTCCACTTTCCACATTCTTACCCCTGCTGACTGCGGGGCTGAGTTTCCCAAAGCACAAAGGAGGCCACTGGCCAACCTCTGTGACCCTGAAGACAGAGCACAGCTCAACCCAGAGCGCTCACTGGCCAAGTGCCTGCTCCCCTCTGGGTCTGGAGCACAAGGAAAAAAATGCGCGCTATTAAGTGGAAATACTTTGGCACTCTGTCTTGCAGCTGAAGCATATTTTGTATTAGTTTGACTGTGCAGATAAGCCAATGCCTGTCTACTCCAGTAGTTCTTAACGTGGCAGCTCAAATCAAGTGGAACCAGTGGCAGAAGAAGCCGTCTTTGGCTGACTTGGAGTGCACATTTTTGGGAGATGTGACTTTGGCACTAAGCGTACGGATTTGTGCTGTGATTCTAACCAAAACCCCGGGCCACTCCAGTTCTGCCCAGGACTCTTCCTTGCTGTCTTTCTTTCCTCTGGCCACCTCTCCGCCATCATGTGAATCAGACCCCAGGCCCTGCACCAGAGGGTGTGTGGGCCCAGGGCCTCCATGTGCCCCTGTCCTCTCTCCTCTACTTAACTGCATATTTGAAAAGGACAGTATCGTCATCTTGTGTTAAAAAGAACTCTAAAAAGACATCAGCATAGAAAGTGCACCATTGCTTGTAATTTAAAGCTGTCAGTTCGTTAGGACTTGCAGGAATACAAATATGTCTTATATACCTTGATATGCCTGCAGCTGTAGCCCTGTGGCATCCAATCCTGCCAGATCTCAGAAGCTAAGCAGGGTCGGGCCTGGTTAGTACTTGGATGGGAGACCGCCTGGGAACACCAGGTGCTGTAGGCTTGGGAGAAGGACCTGGTAACCCACTCCCAAAAATCAATCCGCGATTGAAAACCCTGTGAACAGCAGAGAAGCACTGACAATAGTGTTTCACCTGTTGTACATAGCGTCGCTATGAGTTGGATACCGACTCGATGGCACCTAACAACGACAACATACCTTGATACGCTTTTGGTGAACGACTTGGGTATAATCAAAAGATAAAGTGTGGGTTTTCACAAAGTATAACCTTGGTAGATAAAGATATTTACTTTAAAAATCTTCACCTCATTTTCACCCTCAGTTCCTATTTTAGCATGACAAGTTATCCTTGAAAGAATGGTAAACATTTGAAGAAGTTCTTTAGTAATTTTGAGTGTAAGTGAAAAGAATTACCAGATGTAATTCTACAGATTTCCACCAGTCACATTGAAGAATGGAAGTCGGTGAGGAGTCCCCACACTCGGGTTTGGGGAGGCCGAGGAAGCCTCTTTCCTCTGGACTCCTCCGCCTCCCTTAGCCTGGCCTGCTGTCACAGAAGCACCGAGAGAGCCCACCACTGGGCCACGCTGCAGGTTTCTCTTCCAACACAGGGGGTCCTGCCAGCCCCACAGCTTCCTGACACTTATTCCCTGGAACCCCAGGCTTCACGATGGCAGAAAACTTAGCCACGCTGAGCACAAGAAACTGAGAAGAGAAGAAAGCAACCGCGGGCCCGTCAGGCAGCCAAGGAAGGCCCCATCCCAGCGTCTGAGTCATCTCAAGCAGGTGGCTTCTCCTGAGTGCACTCCACCTGCCTGCAACTGCAGCTCGGGACAGAAACCCATGGTGGCTGACGGCCTCCAGGGCCCACAGGGCGGCCACAGCCTCTCCCTCTCAGAAACATCGTCTCTGCACTGCTGAGTATCCCACAGGCTGACGGGTCCCCGAGGTCGGCCGCAGGTTTCTGCATGTGCATGACTGACGGATCAACCCTTCTGTCCCTTGGCTTCCCCAGATGGTGCGACAGTGCAGGGACTGGGTGGGCTGAGCACCTGGACACGGCATGTGGGGCCCAAGCACTGAGAACTGTAAAAGGTGGGTGGCTGTCCCTTCTTTGGGCTTTCTTCAGGGTCCCCTGTCTCTCGCTGCAGCTGAGCCACTGTACATGGCGGCAGTGCCCTCTGGTCATGCTGCCAGCTGCCCTCCCTCGGGGAAGCCTCCAACAGAACGGCTACGTGACACGCTTATGCAGTGAAATTCCTCAGCAGGCGCGAGAGGGCCCAGGCTGCGAGCACAGGGGGATGAGTGAGATGAGAGCTGGGCTCACGGCAGCCTAAGGCTGGGGAGGAAGAAGGAAGCACAGCCAGAGGTGAACAGACTCACTGTCCCCTTGCCATTGTCTTCTGTTGGCCCCCTGACCACCAGTGTCCGAGCTTCCACCTAGCCCCCCAGGAAGAGAGAAGCCTGGGACCTCCTGGAGGCGGATCCACAGAGGCTGGGCTGTGACCACGCCTCCTGGAGGCAGATTCATAGAGGCTGAATTGTGACCACGCCTCCTGGAGGTGGGTCCACAGAGGCTGAGCTATGACCACGCCTTCTGGAGGCAGATTCATAGAGGCTGGGCTGTGACCACGCCTTCTGGAGGTAGATTCATAGCGGCTGGGCTGTGACCACGCCTCCTGGAGGCGGATCCACAGAGGCTGAGCTATGACCACGCCTTCTGGAGGCAGATTCATAGAGGCTGAATTGTGACCACCCCTCCTGGAGGTGGATCCACAGAGGCTGAGCTGTGACCATGCCTCCTGGAGGCGGATCCACAGAGGCTGAGCTGTGACCACGCCTCCTGGAGGCGGATCCACAGAGGCTGAGCTATGACCACACCTCCTGGAGGCAGATCCACAGAGGCTGAGCTGTGACCATGCCTCCTGGAGGCGGATCCAGAGGCTGAGCTATGACCACGCCTTCTGGAGGCGGATCCACAGAGGCTGAGCTATGACCACACCTCCTGGAGGCAGATCCACAGAGGCTGAGCTGTGACCACGCCTCCTGGAGGCGGATCCACAGAGGCTGAGCTATGACCACACCTCCTGGAGGCAGATCCACAGAGGCTGAGCTGTGACCATGCCTCCTGGAGGCAGATCCAGAGGCTGAGCTATGACCACGCCTTCTGGAGGCAGATTCATAGAGGTTTAGCTGTGACCTTGCCTCCTGGAGGCAGATCCACAGAGGCTGAACTGTGACCACACCTCCTGGAGGCAGATGCATAGAGGCTGAGTTGTAATCATGCCTTCTGGAGGCATATCCACAGAGGCTGAGCTGTGATCACGCCTTCTGGAGGTGGATCCACAGAGGCTGAGCTGTGATCACGCCTTCTGGAGGTGGATCCACAGAGGCTGAGCTGTGATCACGCCTTCTGGAGGCAGATTCATAGAGGTTGAGCTGTGACCTTGCCTCCTGGAGGCAGATCCACAGAGGCTGAGCTGTGACCACGCCTTCTGGAGGTGGCTCCACAGAGGCTGAGCTGTGACCACTCCTCTTGGAGGCAGATCCACAGAGGCTGAGCTGTGACCACGCCTCTTGGAGGTGGCCTCCTCCAAGCTCCTTCACAGCACCACAGTGCTGGCTGGGCCTCCCTGGTCTCTGGCCTATCTCCCTCCCTCATGTGGAGGCTTCCATTCCTTGTTCCTCCTTGAAACACCATGGGCAGCTCCAGCTCCTTCTGTTGTTGCTCTAGGTCTCTGATGCCCCCCCTTGTGTGTCCAGCCCTGACTTTGCTCACAGGCTTCCTGCCTGGACTCCACGTCCCTCCTGGATGGCTTCCCTTGCTTGTCCTGGAGGAAAGCAGCCCAACACAATAGACCCTAATCAACCCTTCCCCAGCAGAGAGCGGTTTGCATTTACCAGGGGCAAGACAAACGCCAAGAGAAGCCACAACCAGTGAGCTGGACAGATGCCAAGACCCAGGCTGGAGGGGCTGAAGGCTGTCTCAGGCCCCTGTCACCTTTGGCTGAGCAGGGGAGCACTTTCTCTCTTATTTGAAATTCCCAGCATTTACCATTTGCAGCCTGCCAGCCAGGAACACAAACTGAGCTTGAAAATAATAATACAAAAGAAAAAAAATAGGAATACCATTTAGCCTTAAAAGGAAGGAAACGCTATATGTTCTGCACCATGGGTGAGTCTCGAGGACATTATTGGTGAAATAAGTGACTCTCCAAAGGACAAATGCTGTGCCATACCACTAACATGAGGGCCACCCAGGGAGTCAGGGATAGAAAGTATAATGGGGTACTGGGGATGAGGGTGGGGAGGTGGCAGGCAGTGGATTAAGGGGAGTGTGTGGAGATTCTATTTGGGATCTTGAGAAGTTCTGGAGATGAATGGGGTGATGGTTGCCCGACAGCGTGAAGGTACTTAGTGCTACTTGTTGTTGTTAGGTGCCATCGAGTCGTGTCCGACTCATAGCGACCCTCATAGGGTTTTCAATGGCAGATTGTTTCGGGATTGCCTTGGGAGTGGGTTGTCACGTCCTTCTCCCTAGTGCTACTTAGTGCCCTTAAAAATGGCTAGGATGGTAAACATCATGTTGTGCATTTTACCACAATTAAAAAAGTGAAAAAAAGTACAATGCGACTGTCCCAGGTTTGTACTATGAACATACCAAGACACCTGAGGTGACTGATAAAATCATTTTCAAAATAGTCATTTACAAACACTGTGACAGAAATGTGTACATTATTTGACTCAAGTGCCCAGAGTTTACTTTTTACTAACTTTTAGCACATGAAATGTTTTCAAAGAGTGAAGACCTCAGGTGTATTTTAAAAACGTGAGTCCTGCCTTTTTGTCCACGTTTATGGTTAGAGACTTTAGTTAAGCCAGTGAGGAGCCAGGGGTGGGAGGTGGCAGACATGCTGCCTGACAAACAGCCCAGGGAAGAGCCAGAGGAGTGGGAAGGGCAGGATTCTCCGAAAGGGGCTGCAAAACGGAGAAAAGGGCCATTCAAAAAATTCATTGTCTGTCTGTCTGTCTGTCACTTCTCTCTCCCCCATCCACATAAATTCATTTTCTTTTGTGATGCTGCTCCAGCTTTGGTCTCTTGTTTTCATACAAAACAGAAGCAGACAGCCTCAGGGTTAGATTTTGTTCGAGGGGAATGGAACTTTCCAGTTATGTGAAATATTAGTGTTGTCCGACCTGCTCCTTAGCCCAGAACTTCTAGACAGGATCCACTCCTATTCTGAGGATTGACTTTTAAGTACAAAATTCCTAAGTAAAGAATTTTTTTGGAAGGAAAAAAAAAAAAAACGCAAGAAACAACAAGAGGCAGCATGACTAACCTTCCTTCCTTCCCTCCAAAGTGAAACGGCTCATGTGTTTCTAACACACCGAATTCCAATCAGGTGAGATGCAGATAACAAATGCCCTGGCTGGAGAGCTAAGAAACCACCTACGGAGCAACACACCCGCCGGTCAGGGGCAAAGGGCGCCAGCGTGCAGGGGGTCCAGGTGGGGCCCAGGGACCAGTGAGCCGCTGTGGTGCCACCCGCTCTGCCTCCCCACTATCTGAGGTGGGGGAGGTAGGGCTTGTGCCAGCTCAGGCTGCACCTGGCAGAAGGAGATGGTGAGGGAGGAGAAGAGCCCCTTGCTGATCAGAGACAAGTCGAGGGGCCAAGGCAGGGTGTCAGCCCCCACCCAGCTCCAGGCGGCTTGACTCCCCATCCTCCCATCTTGAATTTGGTGAGCACATGCTGGCGGGAGATTTGCACACCTAGGGGAGGGCTGCAGACCCCGTGGTCCATATTCCGGAGGGCGCTGGACAATGAGATGGCTAAGGCTGAGGAAATCCTGTCTGAGCTAAGATCGGCTCTGGAGGGGGCAGGGCATGGCATCCTGGTGGGAACCAGCAGGGGTGGGGGTGGGGGCACAGGAAAGGAGAGAGCGCCCTGGGTCCGGCCTCAGCTATGACTTGGCCGGTTGTGACACCACAGACAGTCACCAAGTAAGGAGGAAGGGAAGGAGGCATTTCCTCCCCAGACTTCACCTGCGGTCCTCGGCCCCCGGCCTCCCTCACCTGGGGCCACCTCATGCTGACCCTGAACTAGAGGAGGGGAGCGCTCTTCCCCGAAGCTGGTGCTCTGATGGGAAGTGGCGCGGGGAGAATCTCCGGCTCTCCTAAAAAGGACTTCTCCCTGGATTCCACTTGCTGCTTTAAACCACGTTGCCAGACCTGCACCTCCTCAGCTATCCCGCCTTGTTACCTTATACTCTGATCTCACTGTTCACTGGACACAATGTTCTTTGTTCAGAAGCCTTTCCATTTGTTCTGGAGATCATTTAGTTACACCTTGACTTCACTTAATTAAAGCGAAAAGCCTTCCCCTTGCTGACATGTCTCAAACTTAAAGGAAATGAAAACAACTGCCCAGAGGCATTAGGAGATGGATCTGGCCAGCCAGCGCCTGCCACATGAGCGGCTGCACAGGGCGACCTCATTTGCTTGGCTGGGCCGCCTGATCACCACAGAAGCCACCTGCCAGGATCCACAGAGCCACCGTGGTTTGCATGCGCTAGGCACCCAGAATCAAGGCAAGAACCACGCCCAGGTCCCTTCCGTCTGCTGGCCTCGTGGCCCCTGTACCTTCATCACACTGTGGCTGCCTGGGCATCCTGGCTTGGCGTGTTGCTCTTTCCCCAAGTATCCTTGAACTCCAGTCTCCGTGGCTGCAACTTTTTCATGTCTTGAGGTTGAAGGCCCATACTTAATAAAAATCTAAAAACTAAACCTAAGGAAACATTGGGGCTAGGGTTTAGCTCAGTTGGTAGAGCGCTGCTCTGAGCACTCTGTGGCCCTGAGTTCAATCCCCAGCACCATAAAAATGGGAGAAGGACATGGCAGCCCACTCCTG